>JASFAX010003117.1:0-43551 GCA_030737875.1 Allium sativum
GTTATTTAAATGTAATTTAAACTCTGATATTGTATTTCCAGTGTGTGTTATTCTTTCATACTCTGGAATATTCTTGTACTTCGATGTAATTGTTGTAACAGCAATAAAAAGGTTCTTCTGTTTTGTGTTTTGATGTGTGTTGTTCTCAAAGAAATCCAGGCTTTCCTTTACTGGGAAGTTTGGGTCGTCACATACATGGGAATTGGATGCTATATAATTTGTTTGGAATGGATTTTCCGACCGTTTGGGTCAATGGATCTATTTTTGTTGTTCCTACAATATTGTTGAAGCCCCTCCCCCCCATATAGGGGTCTGCCAAAAAATTTCCAAAATTTAAAGTGTTTGTAAAATTTAAAATATTTTTTGAAATTTTTGAAATTTGTTTTCTATGGAAATTAATTGGTTTTCGATTACAACTTATTGGTTTGGATTAGAAAGTGGAAGTGATTTTTTTAATTGGATTTTTGAAAATTTCTGAGTTTGTAACATTCTTCCTTTCTTAGTAATTTCGAGGACGAAATTATTTTAAGGGGAAAGGAATGTAACGGCCCAGATTTTTAATCATTTAATTTAATATTTAAATTGGGGTTTAAAATGGTTATTTTAAAGTTAATAACTGAATTCAATGGTTTTGAATATTATATTAATATAAATAATAATATAATAATATTTCTGAAATATTTGGGAATATATTGGATTTGTAGTTTTATATGAACTGACGGTATAAAAGTGATTAATTCAGTTTATAGTTGAATTATATTAACGATTTGTTCAATAAATGACGTATGAATGTCTAATTTATAATTATTATAATATGAGCTACAACAGCGCAGTAGTTTGTAATATTATGTTTTGAATTTCAAATGGATTTACTGGATCCAATATAAGTCGGATTTCTTTGAAACAAGAAATGTCTGAATCTATTGGATAATAATTTTCAAATGAAGTATAAAAATCGAGCTTTCATATTGTAGATTTTGTTTTATGTCCAAATCAAATTTTCAAATTATCGCAATATAAAATGTAATGATTTATTATATAAAAAATAAAGGATTTTATTTAATGAATGTCGTTTAAACTTATAATTTAAAAAGTCGAATTTAAAATCAAGTTAAATTTATAATCGGAAGCCGTGTAGAATTCTATACGTATGTTTTCGAATTTCGCTACAATCGGGGATCGTGTGCGCTCATGCAAATTATAATGTTAAGAGTTATACACTAAACATCGTCGTTCATTTTCACATAAAAATCTTTGGTCACCTCATAAAAAAATCGTTCGTCATTTTGAATTAATGTTCTGCGATGCACATGTGAATTGCTTCCCCCCTCCCCCACATGCTTTGTTCGTATCTCCTGCCATATTTCTTTCATCCATTCACTGTTTAAACCATTTGCAAACTGGGAGGAAAATATCTCTGAAACAAACAAAATTTCGGCGTTGCATGCCTCCATGAATACACATTTGTCGCTACACATTCTATTGTCTATATGTAAGGCAACAATATTGTTGCATAACCAGATTTAACCATACATACATTCCTTTGTAAACCAACTCATAGCAAATATCTCCACCCAGCTCATCAACGACCAAAAACTCCCATGATCTTCCCCATTTTATCTTGGAATCCACAAAATAATTCAAGAATTGTTCAACATCAAACACAGAGAGCTCAATGAGAACTACGATTCAAACGGAAATGATTAGGAAATATTGGTTGTTTTAGAAAAAATTGATACACAAAGTCTCTGCGGTCGATGTTTGTTTGCATGTGATTAAGGGCACGGAGTTGATCAATATTTATGGTGTTGGTCGAGGATGGTGGACCGCGCAAGTCGCCGGTCTTGGATGGATGTCCTTTGTGGTGGGATGGCACAGCGTTGGTGTAAAGATTCCATGCATGGGTTCAGTATGCTGACAACAGTACAAAAGAAATGGAGTCAGGGCTTGGAGATGATGCTGTTTGGAAGGCCGATGGTGGTCGTGATCTAAGGTTGACCTTGGGTAAACTTTGGCAGGCGAACTCATGGGCATAACGAGAAGGAGTACGAACATGTTTTTGATGAATTTCATGTACATACAAGTCGAGCGTGGTCACTTAGGGAGCTCTGTCGCGACTTATAGGAGGGTGTTGGACTGCGTTTTGTGGTGTAAATTGAGGGGTTCATTGGAGGCATTTGTTCGATGAATGGCATTGTGTTGAGAAGGGGAGGAGTTGATGGCCGAAGCTTGGAAACGATGAGGGTGGTTCAAATATTTTAAACAGGAGGAAGATGATGAGTGGATGGGTTAACACATGGATAAGGTGGCTTAAGCAACGTTAAATGATGATTAAGGATTTTGCTTAATTATATTTATCAATTTATATATTACGGTCAAATAATTTTAAACATTGTTATAACAGTAACTTGCTTATATATTATCAGAAATACGCAAAACAAGAAATGATGGGATCGTATCGAAGATGGATACACTGCTGAGCAAGATCGAAAGAGGTTGGAAGCAATTGGATTTTTCATTTAATTTTAAACGTCTGTTTAAGATTAAATGAAATAGCGCTCGAATCGTCAGTCAATAATAAATGTGAGTTAAATCTCATACTTTTCTAGAATTTATGATGTGTTAAATTCATATAAAAATATAATTCATTGTTTATAGTAATAATTGTATGATTGGATGCCTTGCATGCTTAACTATTGTTTAATGATTATCGACACTTGTATTATGTCGTAGTGGCTGATTTTTTAAAAATATTGTTTCAAATTTTATTGTCAAATATTATTATGATCTGTGATGCACGGAAGGACAAGTTGGAGGGATCCGACTGAATTCCTCAAATATATTGTATATTGTATATTTTTGCATATTATCCGAATATGAACTATTTTCCCTAAATGACATTATACCCTTATTGAAGGTTGATGATTGATTGGATATTGAACATTGAATTGAAATTCAACATTGATAGGATGTTTTAATCAATAGGCAATATTGATTAAGTTATTGGCCGCAAATGATGTAAAATATTGTGTTTAAGACGTTAGTTCGCCATGAGGCGAAACAACGTATTTTAAGTTATAAAATTTATTTTTATAACTGAAGTGAAGTAGTTATCATTTAATAATGTCAGTAAGTGATTAGTTGATCTATTTTTAATGAGGTGGACTATATTTTATTTTAGTTAATAATGAAATTAATTATTATTCTTAAATAGAAGTCAATTAAGAAATGACCGAGTTTTGAAATGGAACATAACTGAATTATGATACCGAAGCTTATAAAACGAGCTGTAAAGCTAATATGTTGTTCTTTTATATGTGTTACTTAATTATCAAATCAAGTAAAACGAAAGCAAATTGGAATGTGATTTTCAAAAGGGAGAAGATTATTATATTTCTATTGGAAGATTTTAGAATTTGAATTCAAGTTCGTGTAAACGAAGTTATAAAGTAAACTCAAGAAATGAGTTTGAAAAAGCTTAAGGGAATATCATTTTAAATTGGAAGGAGGTTTGCAAAGGTAAGAAGGTTAGTGTAATTTTATGTAAAGGACTTAGTATATGGATTTTAAACAAATCCAAGATTTCAAGCATGAGAAGTTTTACTTGAATAAAAAGTGAAAGAGTTTTTAATTGTGAATAAAATTGCCAAATGAAAGGAATGGTTATTTAAACCATATTTTTAAATTGAAGTGATAAGACTAATATTAGTTTTGTGTTTCAAACTTTTATTTGTCTCAAGATAAGAACGTTGTCGGTCAAGGTCTGAGAGGTAATTAAAATATCCCAACTTGAACGGCTTCACTATTATCAAAGGATGATATTAGTTTGTAATGGTAAAGTTGTTGAGAATTGTTTAAGAGTAGATTGCAACGTTTTTACAAGATTTTGAATGTAATTGAAACTATCTGTTTTAAAATAAAACGATGTATAAATAAACATTGTTTGGCTCCAGTTTGAAGTGTGAATATATTTATACCTTGGAATTAAATATATATATATATATATGTATATGGTGATTTTTCCAAAGCAAAGAAGATGAAAGAGATTTGGCAAATATATAGTGATGTTTTTGAAATAAAGAAATAAAGTGAAGTTTGATAAAACCGTTGGTTTATATAATAAAATGTCAGTTGACATTGTTAGGCCCATATAGAAATTGATAATTTAATTTATCATCAAGTTAATAAAATGTGTCAATATTTCAGAAATAAAGTAAAGGAATGGTGTTATAAGAAATTTTATCCATACTTTCAAAGTAAGTAACGAGATTTGGTAAATTTGTTTATTTCGAAAGGTTAAGAAGGGTTGTTGTTTCCAATTAACGAAAACAAAAATGATTGTTAAGATAAGAACACAGAATCGTTTTACGAAAATCGATGGAATAGTTTGGTCTGAGTTGTAAATATTCTTGACAATACTATGATAATTGATAGCCAGAACCCCAATTATCAGTGAAACACCATATTGAACTTTTTGGCATGTTGATTTGAAGAGGCCGGGATGGGAACTAGATCCAAAACCACTTCGAACCAACGTTGCGTTCGAAACTAACTTATAGCAAATAAAGATGGAACAATTGAAGACCATAGATCTTTATAAAGCAGAAGAACTACTTATAATCTCTTATTAGCTCCCAGTGATAAACTTTGGTTCTGTCGTGGTTGAAATATATGGATTGCAAGGACTGGTCGCTATTGATCTATAGGGTGATTCCTAGGATGCAGTAGGAGGATGCCTTCGGTTCACCTGTTCCTGGATGACTTGTATCGGCAAATGTCAGACAGAGTACGCCTAACAAATCACGTACGATAATCTTTTCAAGGTATTACATTCTGTGGCGAAGGAATTTGTTTCTCTCAGCTTTTTATACCCATAATATTTTTGGGAAGATCAACTAGTGATTTGACGGGCTTGACGATGTGGAAATCAAAGTGAATTGTGGCCAGTTGTTCTAAAAAGGTAAACGTAACCTCAAGCCTCACAACCGAGAAATAAAAAAAATCGGCCAGGTAGCATAGCTATTTGGGTCGCACCCAAGCAGGGTGTATTATCACCATCTAGAGAAAATCCTTATTTGTTATTTTTCGTTTTAGTATCTCTACAGAAGTACGGTGGACCCTTAAGACCGTAGGGTGATAATGTCGGTCCACTCCAGTTGAATGAGTGACCGGTCATGTGTGGCTGGGTTGCAAGATGTTCTTGTTCAACCCTAGTTTATCCCCTCTAGAGTACATTGATCGGAAGGTGGTCCCATACCTTGTCAAGATGGAAATCCTATCTTTAATAAGCACCTTGTAGTTTTTGATTATATAATGAATATGTAAAGTGTGAGATGAAAGCATTCTGCTAGATGGTTATTTATTTGTGACTTGATAGACACTATTATAATATCACTGGTTTTGATATATCAAAAATGTTTTGGGTTATCGTAAGGTAGAAATCGTCTGTGTTTATGTATGAACTGGTCTTACAATTGTCCTTTTCTTTCAAAAAGGATTTTTTAAAGTTAAGCAAGTTGTTTGTCTTGTGAATTTATCACTGAAAGTATTCCAGACTGATTCAGGTAAATTCTGCTTTGCTTCAAATGTGCTCGGGTCAGACCGAGTATATTTCCAGGCTAGGTTTCGATTTGGGTTTTAGAAGAGGAGCTAAAGTCGAGGCGTATTTCAATATTTTCTAGTACTAGTTATTCCGTTGTTTGTTGTACTGAAATGTATGTATACTATGATGTTGTAATATACAGTTTCTTTCTGTATAAAGCATTTCATATATTATATTTTATTCGTTTCACTGTGAGATTCTGATCTTCTTATTCTTCTATACTAATATTTCTTTCTTTCTTCTCTCACCCACTAATTTCTTTCTCCTAACTATCTGCTTTTCTGTGCAATTTTAGTTGACATGGTTATTAGATGTTGGCTTAAACTGTATGGAAAAACTGGAACGTTATACCTAAGTTCGGCACTATCATTCTTCAAATGGATGGGCGAAGCACTTCTTCTCAACCATGGCAGCCTTACACACTCTTTGGAATAGTAACCCTTCTCCTGACAATTAAAGTAAACCACTTCACTCTTATTTGTCTTCTTATTTAGTCCACCGTTACGTTGTAGTTGTCATTTCGTCTTACCATTCCACTTTTTTACCTCCATCATTCTTTCATGGTATGGTTCATCTTTTCTACTATAATTTATAACAACAAAAGACTTCTTATAAAACACATTTTCTACCT
Organism: Allium sativum; assembly: GCA_030737875.1. Taxonomy (NCBI): domain Eukaryota; kingdom Viridiplantae; phylum Streptophyta; class Magnoliopsida; order Asparagales; family Amaryllidaceae; genus Allium; species Allium sativum. The sequence continues at coordinate 6,234 of JASFAX010003117.1, forward strand.
TAGAGCTTTCTCAACCAATTTTTCACAAGGAACTTCTATGTGTCCACAAGCTTCTCCCTAAAGTAGTCATCAAGAACGGTTATAAATCTCTCATTTTCTCTCAAAGATGTATTAATAAATGGTATTCAAGTCTTTATAAAGGGTATGACTCCCGATCTCAAGACCGCACTAACAAAGAGTATTACAAAGTAATATCGTCTACTAATGTAGAGAATAGGGTTATTTAGGAGCGAATATCCGTGATCTTTGTCTTAAACGAGTATTGAGTGCTTCAATTTGGTGCTCTATATTTTTTCTTACCTCGTGTGGATTAACATACCCGATTCAATTTTAACACAAAACTACAATAGCCAAGAATCTATACAGAAAAAACTATAACAATATCACATAATACAATTCACGAAACAAAAAAACACATACATATGTAGATATAACAGAAGCACAACATACAAGAGTCATGTAAGCGAATGTTTCTTATCAACTATATAAACAATGAGTACACAAAATATATATACATCAGAGTTCACTAATAAAACTACACAAACCATGCTAGCATCCAAAAAGATAACAGAATAGTCCAAGATGTAAGCATAGCAAAGCGGAAATCTATTGGAAGTGAATAACCTGGAAAAAAAATTGGTTTTACCCATTTACATTTAATACACGGGTCAGTATAGTTTAAACAAGATAATTAGTGCATAATAGGTGAAGGTTAATGCACATAAGAAATAATTACTGTAACACCCCGCATTTTTAACTCAAGATAATAAAATAATAATAACTTAATTAAATACTCAGAATTAAGTGAAATGGACTGCGCCATTGCATTAGTCTCGGAATTCTGGTCAAAATAGACATCTGGTTTGCGTAAAATGGACACTGTATGAAGAGTTATTAAGGTTTGAAGTTTGTATATGCATAAGAAGAGTATATATTAATAAATTAAGTCCAGAATTCAAAACAGTTCAGATTCACGTGGAAAAGGGGGAGTGGGAAAATTCCTGCCCAGGGGTGTCGGCCCATGGGTCGACCCCATAAAGGGGGGGGGGTCGACCCCCCTACGTAGATCTGGGCAGATTATTTCTACGCGAACATAGATGATTTCTTTTACCAAATACGTTGATAAACACCTACAAATAAGGCTGTAGACCCTACCCTAAGTCTCATATTTCTGAAACAAAGCAAAATCTCTGCCATTCCTCTCCCTCCTCAAATCTATTCATAAAATTAAGATAATTAGTTTGGGAAAAATTCTAAATCCAGATCTAGAGGAAAAGAACGCATGTTTATAAATGGGTGTTCAGATCTCTTATTGAAGTGAGGTAATTACAAGATCTGGTCTATTTTCAATTCTCTTCTCTTTCTTCCTTTTTCTTTCTTTTAGTTAAAATTATGAATCCATGGTTGCTAGGTTCTGAATCCAATTAGGGAAAAACCATGGAATGATAGATCTGGACCAGATCGAGGATTTGGAAAGCATATAAGGTGAGAGGATTTAAGCTATATAATTTTTAATAATGATATATTATCGTTTAAACATTCCCCATTATTTTACAGTACGAATTTGCTAAACTAATTAAAAAGCATTGAAGTGTTATATTTGACAACTTGTAATATGACATGTTGAAATGTTTAAACACAAGTTAAAAAGATTAAAGTGACATGTTGGAATTTTAATATGTTAAGATATTAATATGTTGGAAAATTCATATGTTGAAATATAAGCTTGTTAGAATATGGGTAGCAACTACTGTTATTCATATTACATGTTAACTTGTCACATTTATATACATGAACCCTTATTCGTATGAATTGAAATAATTATATAACTAAATGGTTTCATGTTAGCATAGAATTGAATACACGAATATGGATTTAGGGCATAAATCAAATTATGATTAAAGATCTTAATTTGGGCATATAGTACATAACAAATATGACTTGGGAAAGGGGCATGAAAACCTATATTCAAATAAGAATAATTGTTAAACAACGAACATGCCTAGATTCACATTAATTTGACACTGTAACGCGCTTAGACATGAGGTTAAATTACGCTTGTGATAGAAGTCTGCCCGAAACCGCCCGACGTATCCAGCATTCACAAGTGGAAATCTAATGTGAGGGGACTAAGTGCCTAAATAAAATATGTAGTGGTGTTAAGACATGAGGTTAAGTTAACTTGTGGTAGAAGTATGCCCTAACCCGCTCGGAAAATCCAGCGTTGACAAGTGTAGGCTTAATGTAAAAGGTCTAGGGCATATATATATATATATATATATATATATATATATATATAAAGATATAAATGTATGGCATTAATGGTAACTAATGGAAATAAATGGAATTGAGTAAAAGATAATTACAACAGTAAAGGAAGAAGGGAAGGAACGAGGAATGATAATAACCAATTATAAATAAATTACATTAATGAGAATGTTGTATAATAGGTAGACTTATCCTAGGGACAAGTGAAGATTATAACTTAGGTTATAATAAACAAGTAAGGACATGAGGTAACTGGTGAAATGAGATAAGTGGAACTTAATTTTAAATTAAGTAAGCAATAAATGGGGAAAACTGAAACCAGTTTTTTTGTAATAAGTAGAAAAGGAAAGTTTATGAAATGTGATAAGTTGTACTTAATTATAAATTAAGTATTCTGTAAACTTGAAAGTATGAAATCTGCTGATAAGAATAACACGTTTAGGCTTGTCCTAAGGACAAGTCGAAATTATAACTTAGGTTATAATAAACAATAAAGGGGATAGAATAACTTATGAAAGAGGATAAGATGTACTTAATTGTAAATTAAGTTATTTACAAGAACAAGAATCTGAAATCTACGGATGAGAACAACATAAGTTATATTTATAGGAAGAGAAACTTATTAGTGGACCTTAGTTAAGAGAACTAAGTTAATAAGTAAACAAGATAAGTCGTAGTGACGATGTAAAATGGAATTATGATTAAAGAGAAAGAATGAGGGAAAACCTATGAAATGAAATAAGTTATATTTAATCATAAATAATGACTGATACGTTAAAAAGAAAACATGTGAATTGAGATATACTTAATTACATATTAAGTAGAACATGTTATTGTAACATTGAAATCAAATAAGAATAGAAAGGAATTGTGGATTACAGACCTTGGATCTCAATCGAGAGAATAACATGTTGTGGGCTTATTAATAAAAAAAGGGTTAAGTTATATGATTGAAAATAATAAGCAAGAGAAACTTGGTAACTTTAAAAGAAGTCAATGCGAATGGGGATAACCAAGTTAAATGGAAACCGGGTGAGGTAAAGCAAACGCGTAAAAGAATGTTTCGACATAGGGTCTAATGACACATTAAAATGAGGCACTTGGACCAGACTGTATGTTTAAGGGTGAATAACCCAACCGGGTAGATCATCATGGTGTCATAAGGCACAAGGGGAGCGCATGTTAATCTGATTATTCTATTGGCTCCAAAGGACTGGAATGGGAAGCACACGACTTCCTAAGGTACGTAAGGTGCTCCTGGTAGTCCTCCGTGTGGTGGCAGATATTTAGGCTACACTCTCAGAGGTTGGGTCTGCGCGTAACTACCAGGTGGGTGGGCCTTGACTGTAAAAGTAGCTTTATAGTCACAATGATGTGACGTGGTGACAATAGGGTTTTTCGGCGGTCCCCTCAACGGGGAGGAAGAGGTTAGGGCCAACAGAGATAGTAGATCGTCGAGTATTTGTCATCGGCAACTGGTAGGATGCAGAAAGACTAGAGCTAAAACCAACAAACTATTCACCTTTCACTATTGAGGTATGGTGGCTGAGGGACGACACCAATTGGATGTTTCGATTGTTTGTTAGGGGTAAGTCATTTAGCTCTTGTTGTCTTTACTAGTTGAGGGAGGGGACGAGGTGGGGCTATAACCACCACGAAAAACGGACCCTAGGAATATCTGTATCTGGAGGCTCTTAAAGACGTGCCTGTATAGATATGGAAAAGCTCCAACCAAGTTCTGTGTTACTTGTATAGCCCTGCCACAGAACTCGGTGCACATTATGAGCGGTTAAGGCATTGAATACGATTGGCGATACGCACATGGGACAGTGTAGATACATGCATGTCGGCTCTGGGTGATGTATCGTAGTTTCGAGGGCATTACTCCAGTATGAAATCTAATTCGATCAACGGTGGCAGTCCATACGCTCACGTAGCATAGTAATGTCAGATATATGTCAAACCTAACATTGTTATGTGGAGATCTGTACGTCACTCCGGCATAGGATGAGGGACTGCGTATATTTTGGTGGAGACCGTGCGAGTCGAGTACCATGGGGTGTAACTTAATATCCGGGGTAGCTATATATGTACTGTATTAGGTTAATCCAGTGGGAAGTAAATGGGTACGACCTGTGTGTAAGCCTTGAGAGCTGTTAACCCAAGTAACCTGATAAATAAGTAAAGGTGATTGAATGGTATATGTAGGATTATCCAAAGTGTATAATTTAAATCCAATCACCATAACTTGTGTTCTGACTCCCGCCTCATAGCATACTCGCAGGTTAGATTTGTGGCAGAGACATGATAGCTTTGGATACTGGTTAGGTAGTAGTATTAATACGGTAAGACTATACTTTGATTATATTGTATTTTATCCAATCCTCTGTGAGATATTTTCTGGGCTCTGATATATTTTATGTCTCTGTTTTTTCTGCAGGATACTAAAGCAAACTAACACGAGTTTCAATAGATTTGAATTTTGAAAAAAAATCGATCTGTCGGAATCCGGGTTGTTACATCTGGTATCAGAGCTTAGGTTTAGGATTCTTGTATAGATAGTTAGTGAATGTATTTGTATTTTTAAAAATATAAATATTATATATATACCTAGATCCATAGAGAAACCCACAAATCGGAAAGAGTATAATATGATAAGAAATGGGAAGTTTGTTTTGTACGCTAAAGTAATGAATATGGAAATCTGAGACCCTTACGAAATTTGGGTGGGAAGTGTACAATATATTTTGAAATAGAGAAAGGAGGATCCCATATGTTAGTATTTCGGATTAGTGGGCTTGGTAGTAAAATCTTATAAATTGGAAAAAGGAGAAAAATGGATTAGGAATATATGTAGTTGAGAGAATTGATTTTGTGGGAGTGTCTAGGAAAGCCTAGAAAATTAGAAACCCGCTTTGAGTCTAAACCCATTGTCAACTTTTAAGAACTTGAAATTGTAAAAGTTTTGGGAAAATGGTTTATTGTGTTTTCAAGCTTTAATCTTAAAAGTTATAGTTATAAATATGCAAAGTACACATATTGAGTTTTTGAAGTAAAATGGTTTTTTTTGTAAATAGTGATTTCTTGCGTAAACTTTGTCTAAAGTAAAACTCTCTCAGTAAAAGGTGCATATTATAGAGCATGTTTGCTCGCTAGTTTTCTTGTTATGTTTCAGACAAGAATTTTAATAAAGAAAGTTTTGAAGTCTCTATTCTTTTGACAATCATTTTTGATAAATTGCTTTAACAAGAGAATTTTGTTGGGTGGACAAAATAAGTCATAAAAATTAAAAATAGAGTAGATGGTTGCACGTTGTAGTAAGAGAATGAACCGACCTTATAGGTAAGAATAAGTTATAAACCCGATTGAGGAATAACTATCTTTATCTACTCCAGTTTTTGGTGATTTGAAAAAAAAATGATTTACATTTTCATATATAAAATGACAAGTTTTTATGGTTTGGCAAAAATAATTTTTCATGAGGAAAATAAAGTTTTGACACTTTTAAATTTTTGGAAGAAAATTATGAATGAAAAGGCCAAACCGTGTTTTAAAAGTATGTAGTAGGAAAGGATTAGTGCCTTGGGAAGGCGGGAAAAGTTTTGAGGCTATGAAGTAAACAACAAGAATTATTTTGGAATAATGGTAAGTTCCCGTAGAATGCGCAAGCATTGAAAAGCCTAGGGTGTTGCTTGAAATAGTTGTTAGTACACAGCTAGGATTAGTGGTGACTACTAGATAGAAAAAGGGCAAGTAAGTGTTTAGATCCTGTTGCTAATTTTCATGTTAGGGGTAAAGCCTATTACTACATTTTTGTTGGGATCTTTCCATTATTTTGTTCTTGTTGGGTAGTTAGGGTAACACCTAAACCTGTCGTGGATCCCATGGTTTGGACTTTTCTATCTGAGGGGGACATAGTCCCAAGATTCTTGGCCCTTAGTAGTAGCTTTGTAGAGTGCCTATTTTCCTTTTTAGTTGAAAGACTAGAAGGCTTATTTGAAATTAAACTTAGATCAGATGATTAAATAAGCTAAGAAAAGGGAAATGGTACAACTAAAAAGGGAACAGCAAATTCAGTAAAGCAACAAACATGATAAACTATGAGAAAAGATGAATAAGAATAAAAACTTCCAAGATAAGATGAAAAAGAAAATCAATAACAAGGAGAATTTTCTTATGTGGGCTGTGCTTGGATAGGAAAATAGGGAATCTTTATAAATAGTTACACAAAATCCAGGTACCATTGGAAAAAGGTACATAAAAGAAAAACGTAACATGGAAATTTTCCATTTTCCACCTTTTTGTAACATAAGAAATCAAATTTAGAAAATTAGATTTTCTGAAATTCGAAAAATAAAGTTGGTTGGTAGGATTTTGGATGCAAAAATTGGATGAACTACGCTCTTACTAGTTAGAGTGTGGGATAATTTGAATGAAAAACCATTTTTGATTTCCAAAATATTACATTCATGTAGAACTGCCGGTATATTTAGGATGTGAGCATCATGTTTTTAAAGAATTTTGAAAATTTGCTTACATATAGGAGGTATCTCTTAGGCATACATGTATTGTTATGTTGTATTTCACTTGCACAAGTGCACAATGTTTGCAAGAATTGGATGCACACATGATGGATGTATATTATGCATGGGTTAATTGATTTTTATCCTTATCAAATTTCGGGGACGAAATTTTGTAAGGGTGGAAGAATGTAACACCCCGCATTTTTAACTCAAGATAATGAAATAAGAATAACTTAATTAAATATTCAGAATTAAGTGAAAAGGACTGCGACATTGCGTTTATCTAGGGATTCTGGTCAAAATAGACTTCTGGTTTGCATAAACGGACACCGTATGAAGAAGTTATTAAGTTTTGAAGTTTGTATACGCAAAAGAAGAGCATATACGAATAAAATAAGTCCATAATTCAAAATAGTTCAAATTCACGCGGCAAAAGGGGAACGGGAAAATTCCCGCCCAGCGGTGTCTGCCCCATCAAGGGGGTGTGAACCTCTGGGTCGACCCCGTAACCCTCCTACGGCAGATCTGGGCAGATTATTTCTACGCAAACGTGGACTATTTCTTTTACCAAATACGTGCTGAACACCTACAAATAAGCCTGCAAAAACTACCCTAAGTCTCATATTTCTTAGACAACGCGGAAGCTCTGCCATTCCTCTCCCTCCTCAAATCTATTCAGAAAAGATTATTAGTTTAGGAAAAATTCTGAATCCAGATCTGAAGGGAAGGAACGTATGTTTGTAAATGGGTGTTCAGATCTCTTATCGAAGTGAGGTAATACTTAGATCCGGTATATTTTCAATTATCTTCTCTTTCTTCCTTTTATTTCTTTTAGCAAAAATTATTAATCCATGGTTGTTTGGTTCTGAATCCAATTAGGGAAAAACAATGGTATGATAGATATGGACCAGATCCAGAATTTAGAAAAGCATATGAGGTGAGTGGATTTAAGCTATATAATTTTTGATAATGATATATTATCGTTTAAACATTCCCCGTTATTGTACAATATGAATTTGCTAGAATAATTAAAAAGCATTGAAATGTAATATATGACAAATTGTAATATGACATGTTGAAATGTTTAAACACAAGTTAAAAATATTAAAGGGACATGTTGGAATATTAATACGCTAAGATATTAATATGTTGGAAAGTTCATATGTTGAAATGTAAGCTTGTTAGAATATGGGTAACAACTACTGTTGTTCGTATTACATGTTAACTAGTCACATTTATATACATGAACCCTTATTCGTATGAATTGAAATAGTTATATGATTAAATGGTTTCATGTTAGCATAGAATTGAATACATGAATATGGATTTGGGGCATAAATTAAATTATGATTAAAGATCTTAATTTGGGCATATGGTAGCTAATAAATATGACTTGGGAAAGGGGCATGAAAACCTACAATGAAATAAGAATAATTGTTAAAGAAAGAACATGCCTAGAATCACATTAATTTGACACAATAACGCACTTATACACGAGGTTAGATTACACTTGTGATTCAAGTCTACTCGGAGCCGCCCGACATATCCAGCATTCACAAGTGGTAAATCAAATATGAGGGGTTTAAGTGCCTAAATAAAATATGTAGTGGTGCTAATACTCGAGGTTAAGTTAACTTGTGGAACAAGTCTACTTGGACCCGCCCGACAAATACAGCGTCCACAAGTGTAGGCTTAATGTAAAAGGTCTAGTGCACACACATACATATATATATAACAAGATATGAATGAATGGCATTAATGGAAATAAATTGAATTGAGTAAAAGATAATTACAACAGTAAAGGAAGAAGGGAAGGAATGGGGAATGATAATAACCAATTATAAATAAATTACATTAATGAGAATGTTGTATAATAGGTAGACTTGTCCTAGGGACAAGCGAAGATTATAACTTAGGTTATAATAAACTAGTAAGGACATGAGATAACTTATGAATTGAGATAAGTGGCACTTAATTTAAAACTAAGTAATCAGTAAATGGGGAAAACTGAAACCAGTTGTTTGTAATAAGTAGAAAAAAAGGGGAAAGTTTATGAAATGTGATAAGTTGTACTTAATTATAAATTTAGTAATCTGCAAAATTAAAAGTATGAAATCTGTTGATAAGAATAACATGTTTAGGCTTGTCCTAGGGATAAGTGGAAATTATAACTTAGGTTATACTAAATGATAAAGGGAATAGAATAACTTATGCAAGTGGATAAGTTGTACTTAATTGTAAATTAAGTTATTTACATGAACAAGAATCTGAAATCTACAGATGAGAACAACGTAAGTTATATTTATGGGAAGAGAAACTTATTAGCGGACCTTAGTTAAGAGAACTAAGTTAATAAGTAAACAATGATAAGTTGTAGTGACGGTGTAAAATGGAATTATGATTAAATCAGAAAGAATGAGGGAAAACTTACGAAGTGAAATAAGTTATATTTAATCATAAATAATGACTGACATGTTAAAAAGAAAACATGTGAATTGAGATATAGTTAATTACATATTAAGTAGAATATGTTATTGTAACAATGAAATCAAACAAGAATAGAAAGGGATTGTGGATTACAGACCTTGGATCACAATATAGAGAGTAACATGTTGTGGGCTTATTAATAAAAAAAGGGTTAAGTTATATGATTGAAATTAATAAGAAAGAGAAACTTGGTAACTTGAATAAGAAGTCAATGTGAATGAGGATAACCAAGTTAAATGGAAACCTGGTGAGGTAAAACAAGTGCATAAAAGAATGTTTAGACATAGGGTCTAATGACACATTTAAATGAGGTGCTTGGACAGTCCGTACGTTTGAGGGTGAATAACCCAATGGGGTAGATCATCGTAGTGTCATGATGCACGAGGGGAGCGCATGTTCATATGATTATTCTGTCGGCTCCGAAGGACTGGAAGGGGAAGCACGGGGCTTCCTGAGGTAAGTAAGGTGCTCCTAGTAGCCCTCTGTGTGGTGATAGATGTTTAGGCTGTGCTCTCAGAGGTTGGGTCTGCGCATAACTACCAGGTGGGTGGGCCTTGACTACAAAAGTAGCTTTGCAGTCAGAATGCTGTTACGCGATGACACTAGGATAATTCGGCGATCGCCTCAATGGGGAGGCAGAGGTCAAGACCAACAGAGATAGTAGATCGTCGGGTACCCATCATCGGCAGCCCGTAGGATGCGGAAAGTCTAGAGCTAAAACCAACAGACCATTCACCTTGCATATCGAGGTACGGTGGTTAAGGGAAGACGCCAACTGGATGTTTAGATTGTTTATTAGGGGTAAGTCGTTTAGCTCTTGTAGTCTTTACTAGTTGAGGGAGGGGCCGAGGTGGGGTTATAACCACCATGAAAAATAAACCCTAGGAATATCTATATTCGGAGGCGCTTAATGACCGGCTTATACGGATATGGAAAATCTCCCGACCGAGTTCCATGTTTCTTGTATATCCCTGCCACGGAACTCTGTGCACATTATGTGCAGTTAAGGCATCCAATACGATTTACGATACGTATACCGGACAGTCTAGATACAGGCATGTTGGCTCTGGGTGATGTATCGTAGACTTGAGGGCATTACTGCAGTATGAAATCTGATTCGATCGACGGTGGCAGTCCGCACGCTCACGTAGCGTAGTAATGACAGATATAAGTCAAGCATAACATTGTTATGTGGACATTCGTACGTCACTCCGGCGTAGGATGAGGGACTGCGTATATTTCGGTGGTATTACGGTGGAGACTGTGTGAGTTGGGTACCATGAGGTGTACCTTAATATTGGGGGTAGCTATATATATATTGTATTAGGTTAGTCCACTGGGAAGTAAATGGGTACGACGTGTGTAAGCCTTGAGTGTTGTTAACCCAAGTAGCCTATTAAATAAGAAAATGCGATTGAACGGTACATGTAGGATTATCCAAAGTGTATAATTTAAATCCAGCCACTAGAACTTTGTTCTGACCCCCTCCTCATAACATACGCATACGTTAGATTTGTGGCAGAGGCATGATAGCTTTGGATACTGGTTAGGCAGTATTATTAATACAGTAAAGCTATACTTTAGTTATATTATATTTTATCCATTCAGCTGTGAGATATTTTCCGAGCTATGACATATTTTATGTCTCTGTCTTTTCTACAGGATACCAGAGCAAACCAACACGAGTTTTGTAACACCCCACGTCCATTAGTGTCACTCACAAAGGGAATGCACTAAGTTCTGTGGAGCATTTAGGGTAAAAGATGCAGATAAATTACAAGACAGACAGAAATTAAACAGCGGAAAACAAAACTTTGCTTCATTGATAAAATGATTTGTACAACGATTTCTTTACAATATCAGAGTATCATCTGTCTTACAAAATAAAGAAACATAAAACATTATTTATATTCCCCAATTTTAGCAAGAGCCAGCCATAGCATCTGAAAAGAGAATCCAAGCAAAACCTCGACAAATCTTCAAGCTGGGAAAGAGTGACAGTCCAACTTAACCGAAGCTATACTATTCCCTCCTTTACTACCTGGGGGGGGGGACGGAAGAAAAGAAGACGAAAGAAAAACAGAGTCAGACATAAAGCCTGAGTAAGTTCAGTAACTTCTAGCATGTGAACATGGAAAACAAAACAACATGAATTAACTGAACACAAGATAACACCATGACGAGAGGGTCAGCAAGATTAAACAAGATAATCACAAGATGTGCTAAGATAAGATAAACTGGATATGCTCTAATACTTTCGCCGCTTCGCTATTTCCTTGTTATACTATATCTCTGCACCACCTAACTAGTGTCCCAACTAGTAACAATAACGTGATCCTAATCCCTGTGTTTTCCATTGCCTTCGGGCATCCATTTATTATTTATTACCTAGATCTAATCTAGGGTTTTCTACCAAGTGCTCTCTAGATTCAACTAGAGTTTACGCTATCTGCTGAACGCTTCTCGGATTCAGGGTTTATGCCACCTAGTCCAACTAGGGATTATGCTACCTGTCGAACGATGCCCCCAAGTCTAGGACACACTACCTAGAGTGGTATATGCTCCTATACTTCCCCACGCATGTATCGCGAATCGTTATCGCCTGTCTAGATGCACATGTCCTGTAATGTGCCGCCCGAGTCCTGTGATATGGCAAATCAAGGAATACAGAACTCGGTCAGGAGCTTTCAGATATCTGCCGATGCAGATGCTAAGGTCTGTTTTTATTCCAGTGGCTATGGTCCCACTTGACCCCTCCCTCAACTAATGAAAGGCACACCTTGAAAAATGAGAACTATACGCAGGCCCCCGGTGCCCCACTATCCTATGGCCATCCTCACCTATAACTAGATAGCAAGTATATGGTCTTTTGGAGTTCTCCGCCTTTCCGCTTCACGTATCTCGACTGATTCAAGATGGACGGTAGACGACGAGATGCTATCACAGGGCTACCGTTTTCTCGCCGAATCACGCCGGTCCATCCTAGTCTTTAGGTTGCCATGTATTGCAACCAAGGCATACCCCTGGTTCTTCTACGCAGACCTTAACCTCTGTGAGCCCAGGAGGATCATTTGCAGCCTCACAGAGGGATATCAAGAGTACCCTCATGTCCCCTCTAAGCCTCGGGCTTCGTAACCTAATTCGATGGAGCCTTCCTTTTTTACTCAGACGGACATTCGCTCCTTCCTGTGTTATACTAAGAATTACTACTTAGTTCTGCTAACTAAGGTTTACCGCTTAGTTTCCAGAATCGTTGTTTTCTTAACTAAGGTTTACTACTTAGCTCCCTTTAACTAAGGTTTACTACTTAGTTTTCTTTCCCGTCAATAAGGATTGGTTAAGTGTCATTAGTCAATTGCAGCTAACTTAACCCTCTTCATTTGTCCTGTTAAACTGGTTAAGTGTTATCAGTAATTCATGTTGACTTAACCCTACCACAAAACATGTTATATTGGTTAAGTATTTCTTATTACTTAACCCTACCCATTCATCCTGTATTGGTTAAGTGTTCCTTTTTAACTTAACCTTGCCCGTCTGTCTTAACCAACATGTTATTAATGGTTAAGTATTATCCCTTTATGTTTTAGACTTAGCCCTATTCATTTATCACAATCTGATGGTTAAGTGCTCAAATTTACTTAACGCTACGGTCTAGTCCCGCTAACATATCAAATTGGCTAAGTGTATTAAATTTTACTTAACCCCAACCTCTAGTCTAGTTAACATGTTAATTTGGCTAAGTGTATTAACTTTACTTAACCCCACCTTTTAGTCTAGTTAACATATTAATTTGGCTAAGTGTTTTCTTAGTTACTTAACCCCCACAAATCTTGTCTTGTTACCATATGAAGTTGGTTAAGTGTCCCTATGGACTTAGCCCTCCCATTCCAGCTTAACTGTGTTAAGTTGGTTAAGTGTTCCTATGGACTTAACCCTCCCATTCTAGCTTAACTATGTTAAGTGTCTGTATGAACCTAACCCCACCCACCGGTCAGGTTTATCATGTTGAATTGGTTAAGTGTCTTAGTTAACTTAACCCTACCATTCTTGTTCTAGCTTTAACTAAATAAATTAAAGTCGCTACCGCTCACATTAGACAGATATTGTTGCGATTACTGGATGTGCCGGTTGGTTCCGGGCAGGTTTACATCGCAACTCAGTCTAACCTCGGGTTAGGCATATTCGTGTTTTCTAAGTTCAAAGGGTTTGATTAATTTTCAAATCAGGTTTTGAAAGCAACCATCCCGTCCGTCGGATCAGTTAGGAATAGCCAGGGAGAGCAGGAAACTTGTATTTTCCAAACCCAAGCCTAGACACTATCCTCTCTGTCACCTTAGAACTTTCTGGTGTATTATTAAAAGAGATGTCGTTAATAAACCTTTCTTATAAATAAATTGTTAACAATTTATCCTCAAAGTCCATTTTCCCTTTTTTAAAAATAAATTTGGCCTATACTCTATACATTTGCCATGCCTACTAATGGACTTGTATTCTAGGCCCAAATCTTGATTTGCCTATCTTACAGTTTAAAGTAATTTAGATCCAACACCCCCATTTACAGTTCATGCCAAAACTAGATTTTATATTCTAGTTTACAGTTTATGCCAAACTAGATTTCATATTCTAGTTCACCGTTTTATGCCCAAAACTTAATTTGCATACCAACTACCTATTTTGTGGCCCATTTAACCATTTACCATTTACGCCCAATGTATGTAAATTATGCTAATATACTTATCATACTTAATTTAGCCACCCAATTCTGATCTAATTTCAGTTCATGTCGAAACTAGACTTGTTATTCTAATTTTCATCTCAATGGTCATGGTATAATGCATTTTCCCAAATTATGCCAATTTCCAAGTTTAGTCAATTTCATGTTTTTTTTTCAAAACGTATTCCCATCGTTCGTATAATCGTGTTTCAACCTAGATCATGAATAAAGCTAGATTCGTGGATAGAAGGAAATGAATCAAAATGCCATGAAAGAACGGACATAACAATTGGCATAAGATGGTAATTCACAGTAATATAGATTACGACATGAAAAGGGTTGAATAGTTTAGGTTCAAGAGCATGGGTAGACCTAACTTAATAGGTAAATTCCCAAGATCTAAAACCAAAGAAAACCAAGAATAGACAGAATAGAGACGTAGGTTCAAGAACATGGGTAGACCTAACTTAATAGGTAAATTCCCAAGGTCTAAAACCAAAGAAAACCAAGAATAGACAGAGTAGAAAATCAGGTTTAGACCCAATTTCACAGTCACAAAACTTAAGCAACACTTTCCTAGTCATGAATCATAGGTGTTTAGTCACATTTGTCCTTGTTATGTCATAGGCAATAGTTTATGCTTCCTAGTCAAAGGCATTGGCTTGTGTTCATAGTCCAGGAAATAATTCTCATAGTCACAGTCATAGGCAATGTTCATAGTCATAGGTAATGTTCATAGTCATAGGCAATGTTCATAGTCAAAGAGGCATATGGTTTTAAGGTCCATAGTTTCATAGTCATAGTCTTATTTGTCCTCGAATCATAACAGTTCTTAATTAGGTCCAAAGATATAGGCACAGATTCGAATAGAAAGATTTGGCATATTCTTTTATTCCTTTAATTTCATGTCACGAACGGAGAAAACGTTCAAATCTAAAAAGTAACTGACTTACAGAGATTAGATTAGAATAGAAAGATGGTGTTGCTATGATTCATAGAAAAACAGTCGTTGAATTCGTTTGAACCTCCTCTTGAATCCTAGCTTGACTTGAACCTCTTCTTGAAAATCTTTTAGCAGCATTTCCTCGTCTTGGTTTATTTTATATATTATTTATTTTATACATTTTCTCAGAGGCAGCATAAGGATAGAAAAGAATTGTGAATAGAGAAGGAGACCAGGGCTTTTTATATAGTGTAGAAGTCAACGAATCTGGTCAGAATGGCGTCCGGATATAGAGGAATGAACCAGGTTCATAAAACTGGAAAAAGCGGGGGGGGGGTCGACCCCCAGGTCGACTACCCAGTCGACCTGGGTGCCCCAGGTCGACTACCTAATCGACCTGGGTGCCTTGGGTGGGAAAATTCCCGCCCAGCCCAATCTGGGTCCGATTTTTGAATTTCGAACTCGTTTCTGAACTGTTTCTGTCTGTTTGAATTTTAAACAGAATTCTGAAGCTTCCAGAGGTCATATCTCCCTCATACGGAGTCCGATTAACGCAAACTCGGACTTTATTTCATGCAGAATTCCGAGACGAACGTAATGGCGAAGCCCGTTTCCCTTGATTTTGATTTTAAAATTTAATTCTGTCTTGATTTGTGAATCTTAGTGTTACAGAATTACGGGGTGTTACAAGTTTCGATAGATTAGAATTATGAAAAAAAATTGATTTGTCGGAATTTGGGTTGTTACAATTCCTCTTAGAGAAGAAACACTATAAGGTTATAGCAACATAGTTTTCATGAGATAGTACTAAAAACATAAATAAGGTCATGTAAGGTAATAACCTTTAAGCACATATATTTCCATCGACACAAATAACCAAAGCTCTAGGCTAAGGTAAATATAAAAAACTCAAATCGTATAGAAACCCAAGATGGAAACCACAAAAATCTCAATACATGGAACTCGATTACGATTCCACTATATAGAAATGTAATCTCCATGTTATTAAACATCAAATAGCACATAGGCCATGTATAAGTACCTAACATTCGCAAAATGGAGAAAAAATTAAAATCAGAAATTTTAGTAATTAAGAAATAATGGAATCTTGAAAGTATCGCATAGAGTGGTTCCAAAAAGTCAAGTTTAAGCTACGTCTGCATATGTTCCATACAGATGTCCAACGCCTGCCAATTATTATCCATATAGATTTGGCACCTCCCTCATGACCTGAAGGTCCACACAAATGGACTGAAAGCCCTACACAGATGACCCGAAGGTTCATAGAATGTTTCACAAAACTCGTAATAATAATCCAAAAAGAGACAATAATGCATCTCATACCACACGTTTTCACTTATCAGTATACTACAAGTGAGCCAATTCCAAACTACTGTAGCTTCAGTCGAACAGGCTCAGAATTAATCGGTATAGTAAAACTATGTGTCAAATATGACATGGTTAATTATATCGCTTAAGTTAATTCCTCGTTCTTTCAAAGTGTGCAAAACGTGTAGTTTATAGAAAATATCAATTTCAAGAAAAAGAGTTTTAAAACCATTTTCAAAAACATTTTAGAAAATGTTTCTTTTAAAATCTCTTTATAATAGAGAATACATAGATATAAAATAACCTCAGAAACAATTGTATTGTTTTATAAATCGATTTAAGAAATATTTATTCATATCAAAATTCTTTCGAAATCGATTTGTAAATCACATGCACGGAATTAGCAGAATTCAGTAGAAATCCATCAAAATCAATATATCAAAATTAACAACAAAACTAACCAATTCAAAATACAAATTTGCGTTAATGTCGACTTTCTTGTTATATGATTAAGCCTATTAAAATTAACAATAGATAATGCCTAAAATCATCTATTGAAGATGTATACAACTCAGGAAAATAAATACCAAAGCTTCAGAAAACGAAGCAGAGAAAAAAAGTGAAAGAGGCTCGACCTGGAACCTTTTTTCCGTTAGCTAAGTCGACCTATGCTTGGGCCTACGTCAACCCTTGGGTTGCTCAATTTCTACACGTAACTTTGCGTTGCCCGATTCCAACTTTGAACAAGAATTTGAGGTGGTTTCAGATCATATTAAAGCTTGATTCCAACATGCACATAGAACAATATTTGGACAATAATCTGGAGAAAATTTGGCATGATTTCATTGCAAAAAAAAAGGATTAACAAGCACTCAAAGATGGACTCAAGATATGTATATTATAAACATCAAAAACACAAAACTTGTTACAGTAAATAGGGACCAACACATAAAACCACATATAAAAAACATGCAATAGTTTTTAAGCAAGATGTACACTCATCTTAGATTAGATTAGTAGCGAATTTGGCAAAGGAAATGAACCTTTGAGCTCTGAAATGGCTTCAAGAATGCCTAAGTTACCCGTAAATTTCTAGAGAACAAACATATAGAGAAAATGAAATTTACTTTACTTGATTTCTCTCAATTTGAGAGTTTCAATAAAATAATCTCTAGTTTGTAGGGATTACCCATTAGTGTTGAGCTTAGCAAGCTATTTCTCGTTTAAATTTTGATTTAGAGGTTGGATTTGTAAGTTTTGAAGAGGGATGCTAATTTCTTTATCAGATTAACTGTTTAGAGGGAGGAAAATTATAAGGAGGAAGATCGTATGTATGTTTCTTTTCAGGTTTCGCCGTGTCTAACTTATTTTTGCTATTGGACTTAGATTATGACCCAAGTCTCATCCACCAAGGCTAAGTATGATTAGTTTAGGCTTAACTTTGCTATTAAACACTCAATTAACACTTGTTTTGCACCTATTTCACAATTTACGCAAATTAGTTTGCATTTCTTCCATGTTACAGCTTACCAAAATATAATGCAACATGTTTTTAAATATTGAAAACTGTTAAACATGATTTCTAATATAAACGCTATAAAATTTACATGTTTAATTAAATGCTTATTTTATATGACTATTTGTTTAAAACTTACATTTTTAACGTCCAAGTTTACACAAAATTCATTGTTTTATCAAAATAATTGTATGAACCATATTTAAAATACTTAACACTAAAATATTGATTGTTAATCAATATTTCACTTATTATATTTAAATTTGCCACATAATTGATACACTTTTTTACGACTAAAATTCTTCTTTAGTAATAATTTACAAAATTATCGTATTTTAACACATAAAGTACTTTAATACATGTTTTTACTACAAATTCACATTATAATGTTTCCAAAAAATTCCTTCGTATTTAAATCTATTTAACAAATTAATCTTGAATTTAATTCCTTTATCAATTTATTTGATTCAATTCAACCTCGGACTGAACATATCTCTTTTCTATTACTCAAATTAACACAAATCTCATTGGTCATTCAACTTATGATATTATATAAATTATCTGCTCAAAAGTTATATTTATCTTCTTAATTAATAAATCATAATCATCATTAGTGTTTACACATGTACTCAAAACCCGGGGTTGTTGCAAATAGTTCAAACAGAGCAACATATTCAGATACAAAATGTCACCTTGCTTCAACTCTGCAAACTTCTGGAATAAGATGTACCCCTGACCCATTGGAAAAAACTTATCCTCGAACTTAGCCCTTAACTGATCCCATATAATTTGATCTTATGAAGTATCACTAGTTACCGTATTCCATCAATTCGTGGCTCTTCCTTGAAGTTGCCTTGCAGCAACATTTCATTCTGTAGCATCGTAAATATCGAGATCCCCAAAATTCAGCTGCAAGTATCCAGCCACTCTTGAACTTCAATAGAAGCTTCAGTCCCTTGGAATGGTTTGCCTCCCAAAGAAAAGAAATTCCTACAAAGCTTAGCAAAGTCTACTCCAGACACCCGCGTAGGAGTACCACGGTATCTACCTCCACTTTAGGAGTAAGTTAAACTTTTCTCATCGATGTCATCATCAAGGCGTCGTGCATAGCTGGTTAATTGGGTGTTGCTACTCCCGATCCATCTTTCCCTAAAGCAAAGTTGTTCCTAAAAGCATGTTTAACTTCTATCCCATTCTATGTGTAAAAAGAATAATCAAACTCTAAAAAACAAAAGCCGCAATGGTACCCAAGTTTATACTAAAGTACTATATACTACTATGTAGCTAAACCCATAACATTTAAAAGCATGCTCACTCTTATGCATGCTCTCTATATACTTTGGCCAATCGAATAACCAAAGCTTTGATAGCAAATGTGAAGACCGTCCCTACACCGCCTGCCTCTAATAAGGGAAAGATGCACTACATTATGCCATGCTAATACGGGAAGAGCATCAGTAAAGAAAACAAAAGGATATTTTGTCACTCTTATAGCCCAAGGATGAAATATAATAACAACATACACAATAGAATAGTAGTAAGGTATAATAAGATAGAAATATCAACCCATAAAAACCACAAAATTATGTACAATATGTCATAATATTTGGATACATCATTTCCTCATAACATCCCTGGTAGTTTGAGTGAAATAATGGAATTAGAATATTTACAAGTAGTATATAACCCTCCTAGCTTTTCTTCAAATATCTTCAGCATCATCAATACCTTCTATAAAATCCACGCATTAATAATGCCAATAAGCACCAAAGATAATGATAATAAACATAAAGTTTTGGGTCAAACAACAAACTGGTGTGAGCAATGAATGATCATCGATTGTAATTTCGGAAAATATACTACTAGACAAGATTACGTATCATACCTAAAATATCCCTACAATCAAAGAATTATCACTAATAACTAAATAAAATATTCTACTTAATTAAACAACAATATAGAATACTGATCAGGATAGAAGAATCTAACAACCCACATCAGCGGCACCGTTCCCCATTCCCTCTTTAGAATCCTATAGGTGATGAACTGTTAACTATATTTTTCGTCAACTCCGGAGACAGGCCAACGTGAATGGACCTGAGGGGGAAAATGGGTTGTTTATCTTTTGCGAGTTTTTGTAAACTACTGCTCCTTGGTGCTAAGGCCTTAGGGAGGAGGATCGCTAAACGCCGCTCTTGACAAAGGACTCCACGGATGTTAAAAAGGGATTCTATACCAAGTTCGTTGAGAGAACTAAGCTCATAAGGAGTATCCAGGCTTGCAGGATGGGTTTAAACCTATGGAAAAAGGTATTTCATCAAATCTACGGAAAGGTTTGGACAAGAATCCATGCATATGTAGGAAGCAAACAGTAAATCGCAGCAATAATAACTAAGAAATAGTCTGATAAACTCGTAGAAAATACACTAGATATAGATGCGCTCTTTATTAAACTTTGATTTAGAATACTTGAATAGAAGAAATCCTTCAATTGATCCCACTCTTAGGGTTTAGAGAGAGGGAGTACAAGAATTATAATGAGGGAAATCCCCTTCAAATGTGACCCATGGGGTCATATTTATAGAGAATTCGGGGCCCGTTCTGTTTTTGGGCTATTAGGCCTGCAGGTGCCTTTGTCGGTCACTTTTCTCTTTGGTCTCGGATGTTTGGCTTCCGGCCGATTTTGTGGTGTTGGTCATGGTCTTTGAAGTGAGGGTCCCAGTCGATCGGGCCATCTTTGAGATTGAGATGAGCTTGTTGATGTGGTGACTTTCGGACAACATTTGAACTTCTGGTTGTGGCTCTCGTGTGTAGGCTCTCGGACGTAAGTTTCTAGATGTAAGCTTACGGCTTTCTCGTGTATACTTAGAGGATCTTGTCCTCCTGATGTATGTGAATAGCTGGCGGTTTGAAACCGCTGTCGGTGTTCGTACTAAGTAGATTAGTATGGATAGCCTATATCTCCGCTAGGATTCCGATCGGCCTCCCGGTGGAGCTTTTTGGATTTTCTAGTCCTCCGGAAGAAAGCTCCCGATGATGTACCATTGTCTATCGATGTGACCTTTTGGCTTTTATGCGGAAGATGCTTCAGAAGCTGATTCCGGATGTTTTCTATGTACTTTTGCGTGATACTTTTGGTGTATTCACGTCCCGATGTAACGATTTTAAGTAACTTAATATCGATAGCCCTTCCTGGTTTCAAAGAGCGGAGCTTCTTTCTTGCTCTTTCTTAATTTCTAACTAAGATGACCTTTCGCTACAGAAATCCATGCCGAATAGGCCCTGTCGGATGGAACTATTGGACGGACCCTGCTGGATGAACCCTGCCGGATGAACTTTGTTGGCATTTTGTAGACTTTGAGCTTCTTCCTTTCGGGAAGGTGCTGGTTTATGTTGCTCTCAGATCATTCTTTTTGGCTTTCAGTTCTTTCTATTATTTGGCTTTCTGTTCTCGGAAGGTTCTTCTGTACTTGTATTCTTCCAATACCCCTTCACCATCAGCTGGTCTCGAAGTTAATTTTGGTAGTAACATTTGCCCCCAGGGAAGGGGTATTTTCGACATTTCAAGTCAATCTTTTTGTCTTTTCGGAAGTGCCATTTCTGTGTCTTTTGATCTCCCTCAATCAGGAGAGTTGATTGGTCTCTCTTTATGCAGTCTGGATTGACCCTGAATTCTGAATGCAAGTTCCTCTTCTTCTTTTTTTACTTTTTACCTCTGGCAAACGTTTCTACTTTCTCAGCATAAATCCTATTCTTTAGTCCAATTTTAGATGTACAACTGAGAGGAAAAGCGAATCCCTTTTTCCCAAAAAGGAATCTTCTTTTTTCTTTCCATTTTCCTACATAACATTTTACTCAAGTAAAATTATTGTTCATCGAAATTTGTCACGCTATTTCCCAGGATTTTTGATTTACTAATCATAAGTTTTCTTGTTCAAACCTCGATCACTGATTTGGATTATGCTTTGAATTAGGGATTGATGGTCCTAGTGTAGAATAAACACTCAACAATCTTCTGAGATGACTATTAATGGTGACCTTTAATAAGTTGTACCATCCCCATTCATTATCGGGGTTCTGAGAAACAAGATTTGTACAAATAACTAACTCGTAATAGAGGGTAATTTAACCCGTTGACCTCGATCTTTGCAGTCAAGATCGTTGTCCAATGGGATAACAAAATTCTATGTCGCATGTCTACCCGTGTGTCGTTTGTGTGCAATTATCAAATAGAAGTGTAAGATCCCACCTCCGTTAAGGTCACTCACAAAGGGAATGCCTTAACTTCGGTGGAGCATTTTTGGTACAAGATGCAGAAAAATTACAAGACAGACAAATAAAGCAGTGGAAAATAAATAACCTTTATTGATTAAAAATAGCTTGTACAAAGATTGTTTTACAACACCAATACTTATTACAACAGAGCATCTGTCTTGTTTAAAATAAAGAAGCATAAACTGACAATGATATTCCCCAATAAAGCATGTGCTATCCATAGCAGTAGAAAATGGAGTTCAAAGCAATGCATCAAAGAATCTTCATGCTCGGAAAGAGAAACGGTCCAAAATGAGCTGAGCTATTCCCTCCCTGGTTACCTGAGGGGGGGGGGGGACGGAAGAAAAGAGGCGAAAGCAAACTAGGTCAGACATAAAGCCTGGTAAGCTCAGTGATTCTTAGCATTTAAACGAGGAAAAGGGACATGACATGAATAAACTAAATATAAGACTAAACCATAGTATCAAGATAACATGGGATAGGCATGGGATACGATATGGCAAGATAAACTAAATGTACTGAAAAACTGGATATACTGATAAACCGAATATACTGATAAACTGAATGTGCTTCTACTCCTCTACTTCGTGACTACCCTATTATACTGATTTCTATATCTCTGCACTATCTAACTGGTGTCCAAACTAGTAATTTATATAGAATGATCATATGATAACGTGATCCTAATCCCTGTAATTGTGGTTGCCTTCGGGTGTACATCTATTATGGGGATTCCATTTATTACCTAGATCTAATCAAGGGTTTACTATCGAGTGCTTCCGAGATTCAACCAGGGTTTATGCTACCCAGGGCTACTGGGGTTTATGCTACATATTGATTGCTTCTCGGATTCAGGGTTTATGCGACCTAGGTCCAACTAGGGATTATGCTACCTGTCGAACGATGCCCCCTGGGCTAGGACACACTACCCAAAGCGGTATATGTTTCTAGACTCTTCCCACGTATGTGTCGTGAATCGTTATCGATGTCTAGATGCACATGTCCTCTATATGTGCGACCCGAGTCCCGTGGCAGGGCTAGTCAAGAAACACGGAACTCGGTCGGGAGCTTTTAGATATATGCCATTTGCAGATGCTAAGGTATGCTTTTACAGTGGCTATGGTCCCACTAGACCCCTCCCTCAACTAACAAATGAAAGGCACCCAAGAAAATCAAGAATGAGAACTGTACGCACGTCCCTCTATGCCCCCACAAACCTATGGGCCAACCTCACCCATAACTAGATAGCAAGTATATGGTCTGTTGGAGTTCTCTGTCTTTCCGCTTCACGTATCTCGACTGACTCAAGATGGTAGGTAGACGATGAATTGCTACGACAGGGCAAAAACTGGTCTCGCCGAATCACACTGGTTCATCCTAGTCTTTAGGTTGCCTTATTATTGCAGCCAAGGCATACCCTTGGCTCTTCTAACGCAGACCTTAACCTCTGTGAGCCCAGGAGGATCATCTGTAGCCTCACAAAGGGATACCAAGAGTACCCTCACGTCCCCTCGAAGCTGCGTGCTTCGTACCCCAGTTCGTTGGAGCCTGCTTCATTATCAGACGGACGTTCGCTCCTTCTCGTGTTCTACGTGGCTTTCTTGACTAAGGTTTACTACTTAGTTCTCTTAACTACGTTTTACTACTTAGTTCTCTTTCTTGTCATGTTGGATTGGTTAAGCATCATCAGTCAATTCAAGTTAACTTAACCCATTCACTTGTCATGTTAAATTGGTTAAGTGTTATCCAGTCGTTCACATTGACTTAACCTACCCATATATCATGTCAAATTGGTTAAGTGTTCCTTAACCATACTCGTTTATCAGGTTATAATGGTTAAGTGTCTCTCATTAACTTAACCCTGTTTATTCATCATGTTATAACAGCTAAGTGTTCTAAGTTTACTTAACCCCACCATCTAGTCTAGTTAGCATATTAAACATTTACTTAACCTTACCCACTTGTCTAGTTAACATGTTATAATTGTTAAGTGTTTCCTTAGTTACTTAACCCCCACAAATCTTGCCTTGTTAACATGTTAATTTGGTTAAGTGTACAAATTAACTTAACCCTTATCAATTTTTTCTAGTTAACATGTTGAATTGGCAAAGTGTTTTCTCAATTACTTAACCCTACCCTTCTTGTCTTGTTAACATGTTAAGTTGGTTAAGTGTTTCCTTAATTACTTAACCTCACCATTTCTAGCTTGATTGTTCACGAGCTTTAATTAATTAACTAAAGCACCAACCACTCACATTAGACAGGTATTGTTGTGGTTACTGGATATGTCGGTCGGTTCCGGGCAGTTTTACACCACAACTCAGTCTAACCTTGGGACTTTCTAAGCTTGATGCACTAACCTCTCATATTAGACAGGTATTGTTGTGGTTACAGGATGGGCCGGGCGGTTCCGGGCAGTTTTACACCACAACTCAATCTAACCTCGGGTTAGGCATTTTCCTCCTCTAATTTACATATTTACTATTTATGTAAATTTTCCGTAAATCAATTTAGCCTAGATCATATTCATTTGTCATGCCAATTAACACACTTATATTCTATGCCCAAAACTTGATTTACCTATCAATTAGCCCAACTTGCAGTTTATACCAATTTAGATTTAATATTCCCCTTTTACGGTTCATGCCCAATCTAGATTAATATTCCAATTTACAGTTCATGTCAAAACTAGATTTAATATTCTAGTTTACTGTTTATGTCCAAAACTTGGTTTTCATGCCAATTACATACTTTGCAGCCAATTAAAATCTATCAATTTATGCCCAAGCCTAATATGCATGTAAATTATTAACTATTATAGCCAATTTAGATTATGCCAACATATTTATTGTGCCAAATTAACTTAATTTAGCTACGCCCAATCCCCGCATCATAATCGTACGTATAACATGATTTCACAAGTTTTCTAAGTACTCATGAAATGGCTCTAACCAAAGGAATAGGGGATAAGCACAAGAATTGATATAAAGGAATAGACATGCAAAAGTAATTACTTCAACAGGTTCGATGTACATAATAGTGAATAGGAATAAACTAGCCAAGTTACACACTAAATATGAGATCCAACATAATTAAGGGAATAAGCATAGGTGATTTGGTCCAACATAATGCAGTTCAAGGTACAACACGATTGGTTAATTGTAACAATGGGAATAGGCATAAGCAACTAACTACAATGGTTATAGGCAATTAACCACAATAGTCATGGGCGACTAACCACAATAATTTCTTAATCAATGTCATAAGCAATGGTTTCATAGTTATGAATCATAGTCATGGGCAATAGTGTCATAGTCACGAATCATTGTCACGGGCAATAATTTCATAGGCAACAGTTTCGTGGTCATAGTCTTAGGCAAAAGTCTCATAGTCATAGTCATAGTCATAGGCAATAGTTGTTGTATATAACGGTGTTGTATACACAATTATATGATTTTTGTTTGATGATAACAACCAAATATGTACATAATTATAAATGTGTTTGTACTGTACTGTTTCATATATATCATCATAGACAGAAATATAATATTTATATTTAAATAGAGTACTACTGTACACAAATTTAAATATTCACACAGTATTTTATTTAGATAGAATATTTTATTTCAATATTCAAACAATACAACTTTTACAACTTCACTATTTGTACACTCCACTGTTACTATTCATATCAGTATAATTTTCATACATTCAGTACATTTTCATCTATATAATACACTCAGTCACTCAGTTGTACATTTTCATACATACTACATTTTCATACATGCATTGACACAGTCTTTTGTCTTCAATCTTCTGTCTCCCGCCTGCTTCACAGTCAGTCCAGCCGTCTTCATGCTTACCTGTCACATGAAACATACACACAGTACACTGCAATAGAAATAAAACTGTATACATGCAAATATAAATTTTATTTTTAAAACTTTATTTGCCTCAGTTTTCTGGTGTGTTTTCTCATCATCTTTCTGACTTGATCAACCTCGACATATCCATACTGGTTTGCTGATCAGAACCAACATTAAACTCAGTTGATTCTGACCAGCCCCAACTCAGTACAGTCAGTCTGCTGATGTGTATCACAGTTACACATATATACACAATTGTCAAATTTGACACAAGACAGGTCAAAATCAAATGGAGAGATGAAAACCAAAATGTGCATCAGCAAAAATACAAACAGCTCAATATAAAAGAAAGTGCAGCCCAAACATGGTTCAGCTCATTTACATGGATCAATTTTTCAAGCAATTGCAAGCAGCATGCATGGTCAATGGAGGATGTACATCATTTCAACAAGTTTTGGAAATGACAAACATACACAGCAAACACAAGAAAATGGGTACAACATGTCAAGTTCATGGCAGTTCAATGGTCGAGCTAAAAGCATCTCAATATGGATAAGCAATTCAGCATGGTGGATAGCATTCAAATATGCACACAGCAAGATGCAAATGAGATTACATGGGTCAGACAACATGTTCAAGTGTGATACACATATATAAAATGGGCACAATACAACACAGGATTGAACACACAAGTAAACTGGGTGGACGTGTATATGTGAATGGTGCATACAGCAAGAAAAGGTTGCTACATGAATGGTGCATGCTCATCTACACAGCAGCAAAGAAAACAAGTGATCACAACGGTCGAGCATGAAGACAGTGGGACTCAAAGACATATTCAAGTGAAGCAGCATAGGTTAAAGTGCAACAACAATGCAGCCAAGCTCAAGTAAATGCAACATGATGCAGGATGGTACATAGTGCACAGGCCACACAAATTCCAAGTTAGTTGACATGGGGCAGTCCAGCAAAGTGTTGAAGCTCAAACAAATGTCATGGTTCAACATTGTGTTCAGTAGTGCAAAGTAAACTCACAAAGTAATACATGTATATGGGGGGTGTGTGTGTGTGCAATATAAAATATAGCAAGTTTAAGGGTAGAGCAGCTACAAGATCAGTTCAGACAGTTCAGTGGACTCAAACTCTATCAAAGCATGATCAGCAAGTATTCATTTTTACATAAGGGAACTCGAATACTATTTCAGGGAGGAAATATTTGGCAAATGTTAAACTGTGGAAATCAATTCAAGTAAGGCAACAAAAGGTTGGCAAGAATCTAAAGATTATTCTTCAAAAATTGTTTAAATTCAAATAATGGTTGATTTTTAGAAAAAGAACGCAAGTGTTTTTGGAAAGTTTTCTCAATCACACAAGGCAACAAATCAAATCTTTTTAGATTTTGAATTATTCGGAAATGGACAACATCAAGTGATATATGGCATACACCAATTTATCAAATTCATTCAAGTCAACTCTATCGTGAAATCAAAGAGGAACCAAAAATGGAAATCTGCACAATCCAAATCAAGGTCAATTAAAAGAGGAAACATCACGCAATCAGGAAAGTCACCATTCAGGAAATCAGAAATAATAGGGTTTCTATTTTTACCCTATAAATTACACCTTTTACATCACAGGCAGGTTAATCGAAAACAAGAGAGCATAATCGAAAAATAAAAATCCAGACAAACTCACTTTTATATCCATAGTTTTCGATCGATGCAAATTTCCCCAAATCAGAGAAAGCCAAATCCATCTTGAAGCAAGCTGTAGGATTTCGAAGCACAGGAGAGCAAGAAAGCTTCGAGCAACAGAGAATTCAATTTCATTTTATCCAGCATCTGATTTGATTTGGGAAATCAGAAGAAACCCTAGCAAATTTCAGAGCCGCCATTTTTCTCAACAAAGCAAAGAGAAGCGGGCAAAAGAAGAACGAGTGCACCAATATTGAAAAGGGCCGGCCAAAAGTTTAATTAAAAAGGGGATGACCCTTATTTTCTAAATCCTAGGGTTTATTATTTTTTATTATTATTTTGTATTCTGTTTTGTATTTGAAAATCCGTCAATCAGTTTCTAGTGTCTGTGAAATACTAAGAAAACTAGTTAGGGTGTTAACTGGCAGTTTACTAGAGTCTGTAAAAACTAGGGTTACCGGTTACGGGGTTGTAATCAGGGAAAATCTGTTCTAGGGGATTAGAACAGTCTAGGGTTTTGAGCGTAGGGTTAGTACAGGAGTAAGGAGTGCGAGTTTACATGGTCTTGTAAGCGGGATCTGTTCTATCACCTAGTAGAAACCTTAGGAATGCAGCAGTAAGCAGGGTTTTGCTGAAGCTGGGTATCTTTGTGTGTTATTTCCTTTCTGCTTTTTATTTCTGCTGCATTCTGTGATCTGTTAATTGTTTTACATCCTGCTAGTTTTTTTAATTCAGCAATAAACTGTGATAAACCCTATTCACCCCCCTCTAGGGTTAATCTAGATCCAACAATAGTTTCATAGTCATAGTCTTAGGCAAAAGTCTCATAGTCATAGTCGTGAATCAGATCCAAAGGCATAGATAACTTTAGATTTGACATAAGCATGAATCAAAGATAATTAACTTACAAATAGGTACAGTCTATATTTTGATTTATTACATTCACGATTCCAATTACACGTTCAAATCTAAAGAATAACCGAACTTACACTGATTGGTTTAGAAAGGATAATAAGATAGTGTTGTGGCGATTTGCTACGATTCGAGTGACATTGCTTGAAGCGGAATTCCTACGGTCCAACTTGAAGCTTTAACTTGATTTGAATCTCAAATTTGAAGAAGAACTGTAACTTGTTTTAATGGAGAATAAAATTTATTTTAATGGTGGAGGCTAGAATAGAGAGAAAGAGCATATAGACGCCTCAAAGAATTTGCGTGGAGAAACCTTAGGTCTAAGCATTCTTTTATAGGTGTAGAGAGTGTTTTAGAGCCATTAAATCGCCCTAAAAGCCATCCGGTCCGTCCAGAATAGGTTAAAATCGCTGCAGTGCAGATCTGGCAAAACAGGCCCAGGTCGACCCCTAGGTCGACACTAAGGTCGACCCCCTGGCCGACCTGGTCCCTTGGCGGGAAAATTCCCGTCCAGCTCGCTTCTTCTTCTGATTTCGAAATTTGAATTTCGATTTGAACCATTTTAATTCATGATTCTTCCGAAGGTCGTAACTCCTTCATACGAAGTCCGATTCATGCAAACTCGGACTCTATCTCAAGCAGAATTTCGAGACGAACGCAATTGCATAACCCATTTCCCTTAATTCTTCTTCTAAAAATTAAATATACTTTACTTTGTGAAGCTTAATGTTACGGAATTACTAGGTGTTACATTCTCCCCTCTTTAAGGATTTCGTCCCCGAAATCTTCAAGTCGGGAAGAATGTGTCCTACCATCCAATCATCCATCTACTCAACCATTCAATAAGAGGCATCCATTGTCCTTAAAAATATTTCTAATGCTTTCATAATCATATGCTTAGTGTGTGTATATGTCTTTGTTTAGTGCAAAATCAGGCGGTCTACTGATTCAGTTGACCTCCTTAATGCAAATCATGTCAGTGCCATGCGTCCAAAATGTATGCAATCCTAATGATACATATTATTTCTATATGAGTGCACAACCATTCACTCAAATGCAACGTCCATAGAGTAACACATCAAGTTCAACAAATACATATATGCAAATGCAATATGAAAGTGACTAAGCCAATCTAGTGCCTAATGTGTGTATATGCATCCACGATCAACCACTAGCAACCACTTGCAACAATCAATCACAACATGTTTCAAACACATGTTTACATACATTGGCTTCTACCTAAGGATCGAAGATATGACTTGGAGGATATACCTTAAAAGATAAAGACTAGTATGAATTAAACAGAAAAGGAGGAATCGAGGGTATTCCCTCAAAAAGATAAGGGTAAGATGCGTGTATCTAGTCTTTAGTCTCCTAAATTGCATCTTCTTGAGATTCACTCCATCATACCTTAACTAATTTAACTTCACGATTGCGAAGCTTCTTGACCTCCATTTCCAAAACCTACTAGTAAAAATAGGACCTCGATCACTAACTGTGCTAGAGGGTATCCAAGTGTATATACTAAGATGATTAGAGGTCTCTCCTCTACTTAGCTTATCCATCATGTTGAAAATCTGAGGGTCTAAAGCTGATGGTTACTATGTGCTTTTTACCTCTCTTAAGGTCAGTCTAACTTAGGGTGCCAGCCCAAGAGATACCTCCTCCGAATTTGGAAGATCTATGTGAGATGATACTAACAAAACGACCAAACAATTGTGCACTTTACCGACTCTGGCTATCCTCACCAATCTTGCTCCAAAATTATCGTTGATCGCATAACTGGCTTTGCAGTGTCATCTAGATATATGCGGAAGTCTATCTCGCGTTTTAGGGGGCAAACCCCTAACCTAATCAAAACATCTGTGTGCTTATGGACTGCTCTAACGGATCACAAACCGTCGATATATGTATCAAGTGATTCTAGGTAGTTAAGCCTAACTGATCCCCTTAGGATCGCACGAAGTCTCGAGGGTATTCCCGAGGCAAGTCAAGAGCCAACTACCCTCCTTTCACAATTACTAGCTAACCAACCCATGCCTAGAATCAACCCCTAGCCCAAGGAACCAAAAACATAAGCATTACGCTTAAACTTGATAGCTATTCTCAAATCCCTTCAAATCAAAGATAAATGAGCCGAACCACCAATTGGATTTGAGACAAAAATGAGATCTCCAACTATACAAGTACTAAGGTGCAGAGACTCAACTATTGAAGTAGATATAAACAAATGTGAAGCGCTAAAGTCACAAAGAGTACTAACAGGAGGATCAAAAGAAAAACAAGACTTTTTCAACAGAAGCTCTACTACCTCTCCCTCGGGTACGCTTGCGGTGAGAGCATGCACTTGCCTTCCTGAAAATCCTGTCCTTTGTCCTTGCCCTTGTCCTTAGTTATATGACCGTTATACAATACTAAAGATACTTTCTCTTTATTATTATTTCCTCCTTTGTGAACCAAGTCCATATTCATGAGTTTTCTCATCCTTGGGTTGTGCTCCTTGGCCAAACTCCCTCATTTTCATCTTTACCATCCATGTGTAACATGTTGACAGGTCTCTCAAAAGCTGCCTCCATCGCACCGAAACCCCCACAAAGTTTGAAAGAAAATTAGTCGTAGGTGAAACTACTAAGGCTATAGATGGAAGTTGGGCACTATTTTGCCCTTTGACAGGTGTCGTAGTCTCATCCAGCCTACAGAACCATGCCGCGATGAAGTTACCTCCCAGAAAGCCAGGATCCCCGAACACTCAAGAAAGAAGGAAACAAGGATTCAAGCAGAGGGTCAAAAGATAGTGCATATGGCTTTGGGGAATATGCCTTTGAAACAAACTTTTCTTTTGAAAATTCTTCTTTTAAAACCGTTCGAAAATAATTTTTCAAATCTTTTATCTGATCCGATAACCTTCAGCTCTGATACCAAGTGTAACACCCCACCTTCGTTAAGGTCACTCACAAAGGGAATGCCTTAACTTTGGTGGAGCATTTTTGGTACAAGATGCAGAAAAATTACAAGACAGATAAATAAACAGCGGAAAATAAATAACCTTTATTGATTAAAAACAGCTTGTACAAAGATTGTTTTACAACGCCAATACTTATTACAACAGAGCATCTGTCTTGTTTAAAATAAAGAAGCATAAACTGACAATGATATTCCCCAATAAAGCATGAGCCAGCCATAGTAGTAGAAAATGGAGTTCAAAGCAATGCATCAAAGAATCTTCATGCTCGGAAAGAGTAACAGTCCAAAACGAGCTGAGCTATTCCCTCCCTGGCTACCTGAGGGGGGGAACGGAAGAAAAGAGGCGAAAGCAAACTAGGTCAGACATAAAGCCTGGTAAGCTCAGTGATTCTTAGCATTTAAATGAGGAAAAGGGTCATGACATGAATAAACTAAATATAAGACTAAACCATAGTATCAAGATAACATGGGATCAGCATGGGATACGATATGGCAAGATAAACTGAATGTACTGATAAACTGGATATACTGATAAACTGAATATACTGATAAATTGAATGCGCTTCTACTCCTTCTCTGCTTCGCGACTACCCTATTATACTGATTTCTATATCTCTGCACTACCTAACTAGTGTCCATACTAGTAATTTATATAAAATGATCATATGATAACGTGATCCCAATCCCCTAATTGTGGTTGCCTTCGGGTGTACATCTATTATGGGGATTCCATTTATTACCTAGATCTAATCTAGGGTTTACTATCGAGCGCTTCCTAGATTCAACCAGGGTTTACGCTACCCAGGGCCACTGGGGTTTATGCTACCAATTGAACGCTTCTCGGATTCAGGGTTTATGCGACCTAGGTCTAACTAGGGATTATGCTACCTATCGAACGTTGCCCCCTAGGCTAGAACACACTACCCAGAGCGATATATGTTCCTAGACTCTCCCCACATATGTGTCGTGAATCGTTATCGATGTCTAGATGCATATGTCCTCTATATGTGCGACCCGAGTCCTATGGCAGCGCTAGTCAAGAAACACGGAACTCAGTCAGGAGTTTTCAGATATATGTGGATTGCAGATGCTAAGGT
Source organism: Allium sativum (assembly GCA_030737875.1). Classification (NCBI taxonomy): domain Eukaryota; kingdom Viridiplantae; phylum Streptophyta; class Magnoliopsida; order Asparagales; family Amaryllidaceae; genus Allium; species Allium sativum. The sequence continues at coordinate 38,822 of JASFAX010003117.1, forward strand.
ATGCTTTTACAGTGGCTATAGTCCACTAGACCCCTCCCTCAACTAACAAATGAAAGGCACCCAAGAAAATCAAGAATGAGAACTGTACGTAGGCCCCTCTATGCCCCCACAAACCTATGGGCCAACCTTACCCATAACTAAATAGCAAGTATATGGACTGTTGGAGTTCTCCGCCTTTCCGCTTCACGTAACTCGACTGACTCAAGATGGTAGGTAGACGGCGAGTTGCTATCACAGGGCAAAAACTGGTCTCGCCGAATCACGCTGGTCCATCCTAGTCTTTAGGTTGCCTTATTATTGCAACCAAGGCATACCCTTGGCTCTTCTAACACAGACCTTAAACTCTGTGATCCCAGGAGGATCATCTATAGCCTCACAAAGGGATACCAAGAGTACCCTCACTTCCCCTCGAAGCTGTGTGCTTCGTACCCCAGTTCATTGGAGCCTTCTTCATGATCAGACAGACATTCGCTCCTTCTCGTGCTCTATGCGGCATTCTTGACTAAGGTTTACTACTTAGTTCTCTTAACTAAGTTTGACTACTTAGTTCTCTTTCTCGTCATGTTGGATTGGTTAAGTGTCATCAGTCAATTCAAGTTAACTTAACCCATTCACTTGTCATGTTAAATTGGTTAAGTGTTATCCAGTAGTTCACGTTGACTTAACCTACTCATATATCATGTCAAATTGGTTAAGTGTTCCTTAACCTTACTCGTTTATCAGGTTATACTGGTTAAGTGTCTCTCATTAACTTAACCCTGTTTATTCATCATGTTATAATGGCTAAGTGTTCTAAGTTTACTTAACCTCACCATCTAGTCTAGTTAGCATATTAAACATTTACTTAAACTTACCCACTTGTCTAGTTAACATGTTATAATGGTTAAGTGTTTCCTTAGTTACTTAACCCCCACAAATCTTGCCTTGTTAACATGTTAAGTTGGTTAAGTATCCAAATTAACTTAACTCCTATCAATTTTGTCTAGTTAACATGTTGAATTGGCTAAGTGTTTTCTCAATAACTTAACCCCACCCTTCTTGTCTTGTTAACATGTTAAGTTGGTTAAGTGTTTCCTTAATTACTTAACCTCACCATTTCTAGCTTGATTGTTCATGAGCTTTAATTAATTAATTAATTAAAGCACCAACCACTCACATTAGACAGGTACTGTTGTAGTTACTGGATACGCCGGTCGATTCCGGGCAGTTTTACACCACAACTCAGTCTAACCTCGGGTTTTTCTGGGCTTGACACACTAACCTCTCACATTAGACAGGTATTGTTGTGGTTAATGGATGTGTCGGGCGGTTCCGGGCAGTTTTACACCACAACTCAATCTAACCTCGGGTTAGGCATTTTCCTCTTCTCTAATTTACATATTTACTATTTATGTAAATTTTCCATAAATCAATTTAGCATAGATTATATTCATTTTCCATGCCAATTAACGTACTTATATTCTATGCCCAAAACTTGATTTACCTATCAATTAGCCCAACTTGCAGTTTATACCAATTTAGATTTAATATTCCCCTTTAACGGTTCACGCCCAATCTAGATTAATATTCCAATTTACAGTTCATGTCAAAACTTGATTTAATATTCTAGTTTACTGTTTATGTCCGAAACTTGGTTTTCATGCCAATTACACACTTTGCGGCCAATTAAAATTTATCAATTTATGCCCAAGCCTAATATGCATGTAAATTATTCACTATTATAGCCAATTTAGGTTATGCCAACATATTTATTATGCCAAATTAACTTAATTAAGCTACGCCCAATCCCCGCATCATAATCGTACGTATAACATGATTTCACAAGTTTTCTAAGTACTCATGAAATGGCTCTAACAAAAGGAATAGGGGATAAGCACAAGAATTGATATAAAAGAATAGGCATGCAAAAATAACGGCTTCAACAGGTTAGATGTACATAATAGTGAATAGGAATAAACTAGCCAAGTTACACACCAAATATGAGATCCAACATAATTAAGGGAACAGGCATAGGTGATTTGGTCCAACATAATGCCAGTTCAAGGTATAACACGATTGGTTAATTGTAACAATAGGAATAGGCATAAGCAACTAACTACAATAGTTATAGGCAATTAACCACAATAGTCATGGGCGACTAATCATAATAATTTCTTAATCAATGTCATAGGCAATGGTCTCATAGTTATGAATCATAGTCGTGGGCAGCAGTCTCATAGTCACGAATCATAGTCATATGCAATAATTTCATAGGCAACAGTTTCATGGTCATAGTCTTAGGCAAAAGTCTCATAGTCATAGACATAGTCATAGGCAATAGTTTCATAGTCATAGTCTTAGGCAAAAGTCTCATAGTCATAGTTGTGAATCAGATCCAAAGGCTTAGATAACTTTAGATTTGACATAACCATGAATCAAAGATAATTAACTTGCAAATAGGTACAGTCTATATTTTGATTTATTACAGTCTCGATTCCAATTACACGTTCAAATCTAAAGAATAACCGAACATATAGTGATCGGTTTAGAAAGGATAATAAGATAGTGTTGCAGCGATTTGCTCCGATTCGAGTGGCATTGTTTGAAGCGGAATGCCTACGGTCCAACTTGAAACTTTAACTTGACTTGAATCTCAAATTTGAAGAAGAACTATAACTTGTTTAAATGGAGAATAAGATTTATTTTAATTGTGGAGGCTAGAATAAAGAGAAACAGCATATACACGCCTCAAAGAATTTGTGTGGAGAAACCTTAGGTCTAAGCATTCTTTTATAGGTGTAGAGAGTGTTTTAGAGCCATTAGATCGCCCTAGAAGCCATCCGGTGCGTCCAGAATAGGTTAAAATCGCTGTAGTGCAGATCTGGCAAAACAGGCCCAGGTCGACCCCCAGGTCGACACTAAGGTCGACCTTTATGGAGGGAGGTCGATACTAAGGTCGACTCCCTGGTCGACCTGGTCCCTGGGCAGGAAAATTCCCGCCGAACCCGCTTCTTCTTCTTATTTCGAAATTTGAATTTCGATTTGAACCGTTTTAATTCTTGATTCTTCCGAAGGCCATAAGTCCTTCATACGGAGTCTGATTCACACAAACTCGGACTCTATCTCAAGCAGAATTTCGAGACGAACGCAATGGCGTAACCCGTTTCCCTTATTTTTTCTAAAAATTAACTATACTTTAATTTGTGAAGCTTAATGTTACGGAATTACGGGGTGTTACAAGAAGTTAGATTAAAACACATGTTTATGTCATGGCATCACCTAACAGGACTATGTCTGAGATTCCACAATCAGGCGACTCCAGGTTTAGCGAGTCTTCTAGGTTTTGTTCAAAAAAAGAGAAGCTTGGAGTGAAGGAGCTTCAAGCTGTTGACGCAATGGGTGAAATTCCTCTACTCTTGCGTTCAACGTTTCTCGGGGATGATTCACGTTCGTCTCCCACTACCTCTCTCCTTCTTAGGTTTTTATCTAAGAAGAGAACAACCTTAGCTACCAGCGTGGTTCTACTAAGTGACATAAGAGGGCAAATTCAGTCTTCGTTTTTTGGTGATGAGATTATTGAGTTGCCTGGGTGTCGGTCATTATCTAACCACTAGCCCCTTTTCTTGGAGACTATCCCAACATGTGTCCTTCTTCAGTGGATACCGTAGGAAGTAGTTTTGTTAATGGCCTAAGATCCGATTCTCAAGGAATTTCATATTTGAGAGGATGTGAACCACCTTCCCCTTCTCATTGACAGTGTGATCCTGTAAATCCTCTTTTACTAACTCCGGACTTTGATAGTATCGTCAGATCTGTCTTAACTTGTGTTGATGGGTCGGATATTTCAGGGCTCACTGTTACAGATTGGTCTAGTTTTTGTCTTTGTCTTATTAAACAGCAACTCCTGGTTCATACTCTCGTTCCATTAAATTCTTTATTTGTTTACCTTATACACATATTAACTTCACATTGTTCCTTTCCAGATATGTAGTGGTTGGTATACCGCTGGAACGACGGCGGCTTCGTTATCTCGTGTTACAAGAGAGTTGAAGGAAGAGAAGTCTGTGTTAGAGTCTAGAATTCGAGATTTAGCTTCAGCGAAGAGCCATGATGAGGAAGCTTGTAGTCAGCTAAGAGTGTTTCTTGAGAGGGAAAAGACTGGTAACCAGATCTTAGTCGCCAAAGTTTCGACCCTTAGGCGCGAGCAGTCGGATATGTCGGTAGAGCATGCCAGGGAACTGAGAGTGAAGGAGGCAACCCTTTCTGATGCTAAACGGATAATTAATGAAACCCAGGACAAAATTTCCTCATTTCTGAGGGTACATCTTCCAGATATAGCGGCCGTATATTATGAAAAGGCCCTCTCTTTGGTTTACCATAATAACTATGGCAAGTTTCGGGATACGGATTTTCCTTCTCTCCCTCCATATCTCCAAAGCAGGATCTTGGGGAAAATTAGGATGTCTGGATAGGATGTCGAAATCTCTAAAGGGAACAAGGAGAGAGTTGAGGATTTTTTATTTGTTAAGGGGCTGCCTAATTATCGAACGCTTGGAAATGGCGAGAATTCTACTTCATGTATCGAAAGTAATGACATAGGCAGTCGTAATAACAAATTTAACTCCCTATGTGGGCATGATAAGGATGATAGGAAGGAAGGTATGTTCTCTATGTTTATGGGTGACTACGTGGGCTTCTCACGTGCTAATTCATCTCATGTTTTAGTTACTCCGTACGGAGATGGTGGGTTT
>JASFAX010003118.1:0-43544 GCA_030737875.1 Allium sativum
ATTTATAAAGCACGTTTTGAATTGAAGTCGACGAAGTATATATATTATATATATATATATATATATATATATAATATAATGGCCTGAATAGAACGCGCCGCGTCGCGGCAGTTCGCGAATTTCGACCATTGACTTCGAACGGATATTACGGGAGATCCGACCGTCGGATTCTCCTAAAACCAGAACCGTTGGGTTCGTATCGAAAAGAGCTTTCTAACGAATATTAGAAATTAGAAATCTAACGGTTGGATTTGGAATTATGTCCAAATAAAATTTGAAAAAGGTCGTTGTAAGTGCAGTTCGATGGCCGTTGATGGAAATCGACTGTACAGGCCTTGATAAAATTATTAAAAATAGTAATAATTTGTGTAAAATCATAAGAAATGATTTAGAAAGAATTGGGATGAAAAACTCCATATTTGAAAAGATAAAAATAGATTTTTATCGAAATGAACTAGTTTTGAACTAGAATTATAATTCTATTTATTTTTAAATAAATAAATTGAATTTGAAATGGTTTTGAAAATAACCAGAATTTCCAATGATTGCATTGGAATGGATTTGAATCGAAACTGCCTTCGGAATATTTCGATGTTGTATTTCGTGATTATACAGATGTTGTTATGGAAATTTGAAAGATATAGATATATATATATCGTTATTTCCAATACGATATCTGTTGGTCGTAGAATTTGATATTGAATATAAGCCGATATATTTTCTATTCAAAGCCCTGTATTTAATATCGAATGTGATTTGGGTTTGTCATAAATGGTGTCTTCATTAACACTGTTCTTAAACCCAGTTGATAAAAAGATTAAATCTTTTTATTTAGATTTAATGAAGTGTACCAATTAAATAATATTTAATGGGAATTGAATTGATATTGATTTTTGGGTTTATCGTGGACAGTGTTTTAAATAACACTCGTTCTTTAATCCGATAATTAATGGAATGTGGTTTTGGGTTTATCGTGAACCGTGTTTTAAATGACACTGATTCTTTAACCCAGTTAACGATTAAAACTAAGTGGAGTTTTAATGAATCTTTAATTAGATTGAAAAGATCGAGAATGGAGTATCACTAGTTTTGCTCCAAACGATAGTTAAATCTTTAATTAGATTTGAACGTGAAATGGTAATTGAATTTACCGATAACACTGTGGTGTTAGATATGAAGTATTACCAGTTTTACTTCATGGGATGAATAGGTTAGGATTGGAAAATTAAAACAAATGATTACTTCGGTAAGGTTCGCTAATCCCGATTAGTTTGAATTGATATTCAAAAGTAGATTAAAGAATAAATTAAAGAATTTATCTTTGATAAAATTAATGGGAACCTTTCCCTATGAATATGAAATTTAGAAACTAACTGTCGGTTAGCCAAGTAGAATGGTTTTCTGGATATTGATCTGATGTTGGTTTCGGCCTTCGGGGTTAATATTTGGGGAATTATTCTTTTGTTAATTTACGGTTAGTGGCTGATGAATTGGAATGAGGCGTATGTTGTGTTTGTGTAACACTTTTATAATATATACGTGAGTTATTCATAAAGACCGGGTTTATCCCATTCTGAATAACTGATTCGACGTGGTGTCGAAGATGAAGATGGTGGTTGAAGACCGGAGGTCTTCACGTCGGTTGGATAATTACTGATGATCTTGATTGGGCTGTACACCAAAGAAGATGGAAACAGTTGGTGATCGTCCAGACGTACTTGGAGATCGATGGATATGCGGGGTGCTAGGTGCCTCCGGTTTCGTTCAGACCCAGAACGGACTAGTAAATGGACTGTGTGTCTGACATTGGATTTTAGTCTGTGTGATTGATTTCTATTAAATATATATCTGTTTGGCGGCGGAGAATTTATTTTCTTGCTTAACGCCCTTCTCTGAGGCGTACGAGCTCAGGGGTTATATACTGATGGATATCAAATGCATAGAGTGAATTGCCTGTGTGGCATGCCTAAGTGGCAATTGATCGAGGCTTCTGTTGAAAAGCAAAGTCTTGTGGTGATGATCAAAGCACAGCCTATGTGGCACAACTTTGTGTAACGTGAATTCGCGAGCCTCACACCCCCGTTGTGAACCAAAAAGGGGAGAGGACATCAGGGAGGGCATGCGTTTCTTTCTAGCTAGGGTGGTGTCAGTGACCTACCAGCCCTGACATTTATATACTTTTCACCTGTGTGGTTGTTGCTGTTGCGAGGCGCCTCGGTTTGATCGGACGATCCGGGTCCGATGGAGTCATTTGTTGGCTCATTTAAGCCCCAAAGGGCGGGGAAACGTAGTGTTCAGGCATAATAATCCACATCGGTGGACCGGCCCTGACGATCCAAGGGGCAGTTGCGGCTGTTCCTGAGGCTCGGGCTAGAGAGTCTCGAATCGGTTGAGGGCTATCTTTTGCCTCGGTTCATAGATGGAAACACAACTTCCAAATACGTGACATTTGCGGTTTTATTTGTAGAGCCTAGTATGGCGACATAGTGGGATGGGGCATTCATGCCGCCTATGATTGATACTTATGATTTGAAGTTGTTTTATACACTATACACTTATAATAGTATCAAATGATTTCTTTTAAACGTATCAAGCATTCTTGGCTATTATAAGGTAAAAACCTTATCCTCCGGCTTGCGTTGCATTGTGTGATGGGACCTGGGTCTTATAATAGCTTCATTTTTCTTTATTTAGCATTGCGCTGTTTGTTTTATGCACTGGTATTATTGGGAGGAAACCCGTTCCGTGTTATACGGCGTGGTCCCTTGACTTACCTAACTTTAAAAATAAAGATTAATAACAGTTTTAGTTCTCACACCAGTCACCCGACTGACCTGGAGTTTATTGTTTTAACCTAAACTCTGGGTGCCCCTATTTTGACACGGGCAGCTAGTAGTTTTGGTTTTGCGGATTTATATTCATAGGATCCTGGTTTACAGCTGGAAAGATATCCAGAAAGCTTTGTATCCGTATATCTGCTTCTAGTTGTGTATTGTATTATTTTCCGCTGCTATGTATTTAAATGTAATTTAAATCTCTGATATTTCTGTGTAATATTTATTCGTACTCTATATATTCTTGTAATCTGATGGAATTGTTGTAATATACAATGAAATGTTCTTCCGTCTGCGTTCTATTTTGTCGTGTTCTCAAAACAATTCGTTCTTTCTCTTCTCTTCGGAGACCGGGGAAGTTCGGGTCGTCTCATCGTGGTATCAGATCTTTGGTTTACAGAGTTCGAGAACAAGACACATTAGAACCATACGAAAGAATTCATCACATATTGGATTAGTAATATCCAATTAGAATGACTCGTTAGAGATAGGATCAGTAGTATCCTAGAACGAGTGTGAAGAGTATATTTTTAAAAGTGAAAACAAATTTTGTTTTGCAAATTTAAATCAATTATTCGTATTTGATTATTTATTTGTATTGATTAGGACAGTCCAGTATATAAAGATTTTGCATATACGCCTTGCAAACGTGTATTTGAAGTTTTAATATACTGGATAGATATAGAATCACACTCTAGTCGCCCGGAGATGGTTCTGATGATTGAAGCTTCATCATCAGAATTAGTGTTCGAGTGTCGAAGGTGTGATATTTATATATTTCCTATTGACTGGTGTGAGAACCAAAATTAGATAGGGCCTATTGTTGTGATTTGGCATCAAAAACAAGATTTTCTGTATATGTATCAAAATTATGAATTTGAAACGACAATTCACTAATTGATTGATGTTTGTGTTGTTTGTTTATTTGTTTGATAATTTTGAACCATTTAGCCTAATTGTACCAAATATTGAATTGTATTGAAAATTGGTCGCATTTGCTTGCATATACATATACGTACATTGAACAGGTCATAGCAAGGAGGCTAGAGCAGAGAATAAAATTTGTTTGCCTGACAAATAGGTACATGTTTACTATAATTTACTGTTTTGTTTGGGTGATGATGATTTTATGAGCCTATTGGCTAGCCGCTTGGCTTTTTCTTTTTGAGATCAGAAGGCCTATATGGCAATTTCGGGATTTTCCCGTGGCTCCCGGTGCAGGAGAGGTTATGGCGAAATTTTTCGAAAATTTAGGGTGTTAGCCAAATTTTTGAAGAATTTGACAATTCTCAGAAACTGAAAAGTTGGAGAATGGAAGCCAAATCGAATGTAGAGTTGATTGATCAAACCACTTTCGACTTTGTTCCTTTTCGAGGACGAAAAGTTTTAAGTGAGGGAGATTGTAACAACCCGGAAATCTGGGCCAATTTAAAATTTTTATTTTGGCAATTTTAGCGAATTTTGATTATTTTAAATGAATTATTTTGAATAATATCGATACGAAATTTATTTTGAATATAAATCGAACGTATATATTATATAGATCGTCGATAGAATATAAATATTTATTTTTATTTATAAAAGGAATTGAAAATGGCGCGGTAGTTCGATAATTCGATTTCAAACTTCAAATGAATGTACCGGGTGCAAAATAAACCGGATTTTAGTGAAACCAAAAATAATTGAATCTAATAGTGACTATCTTTCCAACGAATCCAAAAAATTGAAATTTCATAGCGGGAATCAAAAGATGTGTCCAGTTGAAAAATCTGAATAGTCGCTATGGAATTCAGGCCCTTAAAAACGGACATTTTGCAAACGACCTCGGATTTCGACGAAACCACTTTTGTTGGGTCTGTGATGTCAAATTATTGCTAGGTTTCAAATTTCATAATTTTTCGAATCAATATGTGAGCGTGGCAAAGGAAAACGCGTTTGACCAGCTTTAGTTGATTTTAATCGACTGGAAAATGGCCATTTTTCCAACAGTCTCAGAATTCGACGAAACTAGTTTTATTAGGACCGTATCGTCAATACGAAGCTAGAAAATATTTTTCTGCAATTTATAGAGTTAGTATGTGACCCCAGTAAATTGAAATGCGCATTCAAATTCAATATATAGAGTTACATGTTGATTTTAACGGAAACTGGTCGAAACGATCGAATCAGCTTGCGATACATATCCCATTGTGTTCAGAATGGGGGTAAAACGCTATGGACGACAGGCGGTGGGCCTCGTTTAGAGGTCGTATGAAAAAGTCAACCTTTTTGAAATTAAATAATAATAATAAAAAAAACCTATCCCCTTTTCTCTTCACATCAGACCCCCCCCCCCCCATTTCTATTACATTAACAGAAGAAGGAAAAAAAAACAACGATCGATCCATCGTGCCCCCCCCCCCCCCAAGGCGGCGCCGTCCACCGCAACACCCCCCCTGCCGCCTCCCCGTTCACCTCCTCCCCCCTCTTCTGAATCGGCGCGCAAGCTTCCCCCCCCCCCCCCCTTCATCGAAGAATCGCGCCGCCACCCATCAATCCAGCCCCAACCTCCGACGCTCCACCATGTTGGCCATCCCCTACTCCTCTCGCCACGAGCCACCCAGACCCCCCACTTCCAAATCGAACGTCGCCTGCCATCCCCGTAACCCCCCTGATGTCGACGCCGACTCCACCTCCGCCAACCACCACCTGCTGCCGGTCTGAGCGAGTTCACCCCCGCACCTCAGTCCCCCATTTTCGCTGTAAGTCCTCCTCTTTCTTTTTTCACCTATTTGTTTATTTATTTTAAAGTATTTAGAGTTTAAAATTATAAAATCAGTTCATAAAACTATAAAAGATTTGATTTTTAAAACTATAAAAGATTTGATTTTTAAAACTATAAAAGATTTGATTTTTAAAACTATAAATGATTTGATTTTTAAAACTATAAAAGATTTGATTTTTAAAACTATAAAAGATTTGATTTTTATATGATAAAAGGATTGATTTTTATATGATAAAAGGATTGATTTTTATATATTGAATAGCAAAGTAAAAATTCGATTTTTATATATTAAATAGCAAAGTAAAAATTCGATTTTTATATATTGAATAGCAAAGTAAAAATTCGATTTTTACATATGTAGAGAATATGGGCAAAGAAAGTGACAAAAGGAAGAACGACGAAGACTTCTACATTTGAAGAGTCGTGGCGTTGGATTAGCAATTCTGTGAGAATTTCTCACTCTTTAATTTAATTTTCTAGTTGAAATATATATATACTAGGATGCAGACGGTGTTTAGTAGCACCCGACACCCGTCGTCCACAGACCATGGACGGCTTGTTTGTTTGATTGATTTTGATGTGTAGTTGATTGTGTGATTTGAAACGAAATAAAATATTTATATAGTTAAAAATATTTTATAGTTGAAAATAGAATTTTTAACGTGTATAAGAAATAAAATAAAAATAAACAGATCGGATGATTTGTTTATATACACACATTTGACTGATATTGATTGGGACGATAAATTTTACACATCGCCCAACTGCACAAATAAAATCTGTGTTTGATTGTTTGAAACCCCACATGGGTATTGGGATAATATTTGACGTACACTAATCCCGATTGTTTAGTTGTATGTCGATCGATTGATTGACAGACTGTTATAAGCGTTGAATATTTATATTTGATGCTTATACAGTGTAGAATGCACTTTGGATGATGGTTGATTGTTCATCGTTGTTATTGTATACATGTGTTGTAGAAAATCCATATAATTAACATTATATGGTAATTGATTGGGCCTCATTCCAGTTTTGAAATAGAAATATTTGAAATAGAAATATTTGAAATAGAATATTTGAAAATAGGAATATATGAAGCCGTGTTGATTAGATTGACGCCATTTTGACGTGAACGATATTTTTATCGATTTTATTCATTTTATAACGAATATCGAAAGTGATTTCAAAATCTGATATTTTGAATTGAAATGAATTCGAATTGAAATTGAATAAGAATGAATTCGATTTGAATTGAATAGAAAATGAATTCGAATTGAAATTGAATTGAAAACGAACTGAAATTGAATTAGAAATCAATTTGAATTGAAATCAATTTGAAATGAATTTAAAACGAATTTATATTGGAATATTCAATTTTGATTTGAAATTGAATATGAAGTTGAAACCGTTTTGAAAACGAATCTAAAACGATTTATAAAGCACGTTTTGAATTGAAGTCGACGAAGTATATATATTATATATATATAATATAATGGCCTGAATAGAACGCGCCGCGCCGCGGCAGTTCACGAATTTCGACCATTGACTTCGAACGGATATTACGGGAGATCCGACCGTCGGATTCTCCTAAAACCAGAACCGTTGGGTTTGTATCGAAAAGAGCTTTCTAACGAATATTAGAAATTAGAAATCTAACGGTTGGATTTGGAATTATGTCCAAATCGAATTTGAAAAAGGTTGCTGTAAGTGCAGTTCGATGGCCGTTGATGGAAATCGACTGTACAGGCCTTGATAAAATTATTAAAAATAGTAATAATTTGTGTAAAATCATAAGAAATGATTTAGAAAGAATTGGGATGAAAAACTCCATATTTGAAAAGATAAAAATAGATTTTTATCGAAATGAACTAGTTTTGAACTAGAATTATAATTCTATTTATTTTTAAATAAATAAATTGAATTTGAAATGGTTTTGAAAATAACCAGAATTTCCAATGATTGCATTGGAATGGATTTGAATCGAAACTGCCTTCGGAATATTTCGATGTTGGATTTCGTGATTATACAGATGTTGTTATGGAAATTTGAAAGATATAGATATATATATCGTTATTTCCAATACGATATCTGTTGGTCGTAGAATTTGATATTGAATATAAGCCGATATATTTTCTATTCAGAGCCTTGTATTTAATATCGAATGTGATTTGGGTTTGTCGTGAATGGAGTCTTCATTAACACTGTTCTTAAACCCAGTTGAGAAAAAGATTAAATCTTTTTATTCAGATTTAACGAAGTGTACCAATTAAATAATATTTAATGGGAATTGAATTGATATTGATTTTTGGGTTTATCGTGGACAGTGTTTTAAATAACACTCGTTCTTTAATCCGATAATTAATGGAATGTGGTTTTGGGTTTATCGTGAACCGTGTTTTAAATGACACTGATTCTTTAACCCAGTTAACGATTAAAACTAAGTGGAGTTTTAATGAATCTTTAATTAGATTGAAAAGATCGAGAATGGAGTATCACCAGTTTTGCTCCAAACGATAGTTAAATCTTTAATTAGATTTGAACGTGAAATGGTAATTGAATTTACCGATAACACTGTGGTGTTAGATATGAAGTATTACCAGTTTTACTTCATGGGATGAATAGGTTGGGATTGGAAAATTAAAACAAATGATTACTTCGATAAGGTTCGCTAATCCCGACTAGTTTGAATTGATATTCAAAAGTAGATTAAAGAATAAATTAAAGAATTTATCTTTGATAAAATTAATGGGAACCTTTCCCTATGAATATGAAATTTAGAAACTAACTGTCGGTTAGCCAAGCAGAATGGTTTTCTGGATATTGATCTGATGTTGGTTTCGGCCTTCGGGGTTAATATTTGGGGAATTATTCTCTTGTTAATTTACAGTTAGTGGCTGATGAATTGGAATGAGGCGTATGTTGTGTTTGTGTAACACTTTTATAATATATACGTGAGTTATTCAGAAAGACCGGGTTTATCCCATTCTGAATAACTGATTCGACGTGGTGTCGAAGATGAAGACGGTGGTTGAAGACCGGAGGTCTTCACGTCGGTTGGATAATTACTGATGATCTTGATTGGGCTGTACACCCAAGAAGATGGAAACAGTTGGTGATCGTCCAAACGTACGTGGAGATCGATGGATATGCGGGGTACTAGGTGCCTCCGGTTTCGTTCAGACCCAGAACGGACTAGTAAATGGACTGTGTGTCTGACATTGGATTTTAGTCTGTGTGATTGATTTCTATTAAATATATATCTGTTTGGCGGCGGAGAATTTATTCTCTTGCTTAACGCCCTTCTCTAAGGCGTACGAGCTCAGGGGTTATATACTGATGGATATCAAACGCATAGAGTGAATTGCGTGTGTGGCATGCCTAAGTGGCAATTGATCGAGGCTTCTGTTGAAAAGCAAAGTCTTGTGGTGATGATCAAAGCACAACCTGTGTGGCACAGCTTTGTGTAACGTGAATTTGCGAGCCTCACACCCCGGTTGTAAACCAAAAACGGGAGAGGACATCAGGGAGGGCATGCGTTTCTTTCTAGCTAGGGTGGTGTCAGTGACCTACCAGCCCTGACATTTATATACTTTTCACCTGTGTGGTTGTTGCTGTTGCGAGGCGCCTCGGTTTGATCGGACGATCCGGGTCCGATGGAGTCATTCGTTGGCTCATTTACGCCCCAAAGGGCGGGGAAACGTAGTGTTCAGGCATAATAATCCACATCGGTGGACCGGCCTTGACGGTCCAAGGGGCAGTTGCGGCTGTTCCTGAGGCTCGGGCTAGAGAGTCTCGAATCGGTTGAGGACTATCTTTTGCCTCGGTTCATAGATGGAAACCCAACTTCCAAATACGTGACATTTGCGGTTTTATTTGTAGAGCCTAGTATGGCGACATAGTGGGATGGGGCATTCATGCCGCCTATGATTGATACTTATGATTTGAAGTTGTTTTATACACTATACACTTATAATAGTATCAAATGATTTCTTTTAAACGTATCAAGCATTCTTGGCTATTATAAGGTAAAAACCTTATCCTCCGGCTTGCGTTGCATTGTGTGATGGGACCTGGGTCTTATAATAGCTTCATTTTTCTTTATTTAGCATTGCGCTGTTTGTTTTATGCACTGGTATTCTTGGGAGGAAACCCGTTCCATGTTATATGGCATGGTCCCTTGACTTACCTAACTTTAAAAATAAAGATTAATAACTGTTTATTTCTCACACTAGTCACCTGACTGACTTGGAGTTTATTGTTTTAACCTAAACTCTGGGTGCCCCTATTTTGACACGGGCAGCTAGTAGTTTTGGTTTTGCAGATTTATATTCACAGGATCCTGGTTTACAGCTGGAACGATATCCGGAAAGCTTTGTATCCGTATATCTACTTCTAGTTGTGTATTGTATTATTTTCTGCTGCTATGTATTTAAATGTAATTTAAATCTTTGATATTTCTGTGTAATATTTATTCATACTCTGTATATTCTTGTAATCTGATGGAATTGTTGTAATATACAATGAAATGTTCTTCCGTCTGCGTTCTATTTTGTCGTGTTCTCAAAACAATTTGTTCTTTCTCTTCTCTTCGGAGACCGGGGAAGTTCGGGTCGTCTCAATCCTGAAGTGTAGTCATACAATGAATTGCCCTCATGAAAAGCACGCAAAGCCCTATTAAAATGGCATAGCCATTCGGGTGTAGCTGAAAGGGGGCGATCACTAAATGTCGAAGGACCGTCTGCGGGAAAGCATTGAAGGGAGGAACGATGCCACTCATCAGCATGTGATGGTTAACTACAATAAAATCGAAGGCGGACGATCAACCAACTCATCCTTCCCTGGTAATTTCATGTCAGTCTCGAGGATGCCAAATTAAGCGTATAACTACTTAAAAGTATGTTGAGTAAGCGTTGAAGAGCATCTCTCGGACGATATACTACTAAGGGGACGGGGAATGGGAGCAAGCTGATTTGCTACTGGCCTTGGAACTGCAGTCATTCCAACTTCAGAAATTTGCGTAGAAGCTCCAACTTGAGCAGAAGTAGTTATCTCTTCGCAGTGATGGCGGGATTTCAATCGGGTATCCATTCTACATAAACAATCTTGTTATTTACATGTGCACATTTCCTAAGTGTGAAGTGTTGTGCAAAATTATACAAGGTATTGAAAAATGAAGCTTGAAATCTTTAGTCTGCGTGTGTCGATTATTCAATCTCAAGCATCGTCGCAAATTCAATTTAGAGTGTCGTGTCTATGCAAGCAATGTTCGACAAGTCATAAATGGTTGAACGAAATAGTTGTGTATGGGCACTTCATTCAGTTCCAGTCAAGAAATTCGCCGTAGTTCATTTTTAATGATTACACTAATCCTGTCATTGATGTGGGAAATCAACGAAAAAATATTTGCCCAAAAACCATGCAAGTGTTTGTCTTGTTATAGGATAATTAGAAATCAAAAGCACCACCCATTCATAAGCTGCAAGTTCGAATTATTGAATCATTTTCAAGTTTGGATCGCTTTAATAACTTTAACATTCAACATGGAAACTGGCAATTCATTAACCGAGTGCAAGTTAAAGGACATGGATCGTACAAACGATCGACCAATGGATTGATCGTAGCGACCAATGATTGGAGAAAAGCTCAACAAACAAAAGTCATCGACCCGATCTAATGTTCGATCGAAACGTGCAATCTATAGAGGTCACGATCCATCGACTAAGAAAAGGACCAATTGATCATATAATGGATCGAGCATAGCGATCCAGGATTGGAGCAAAGCTCAACGATCCAAAATTTACAATCGGTCCATTGTTCAATCGAGACTTGCGATCCACCGAAGATCGACGATCGAGGTCCAATAGTCTAAGTCCAATTCATAGTGCGATCCATCAGAGATACACAATCAACAATGAATAATGATTGAACTCTGTCACTCGATCAAAATAGGAAATCCATCAGCATTTACACACGAGATCAATCATCGCAAATTTTAATTCAAGCAAACTGTCAAATTTCAGTTAAAGTACGAACTATCGGGATGTAAATCGACACAAGACATAACGCAAGTTCAAATAACAATTCATCCAAATACATGCACTCAACACAAAAATACAATTGGATTATATTGTCCTAGTTATCAAGTTGATGAACTCAAGCTAAAGCAACAATTTTTGAATAATTACAATCAAAATTTGCTAATCCAAGTTTAAGGTTGCCAATTCCAATTTAAAACACAAAACACAAGATCAACGTCAAACTCAAACACTTCGAACAACAACTTGCCAAATTCAAGTCAGAGTACAAATTATTGAAAAATCGCATGCTGATTTAAATCCAAAATCACTCAAATCTGACCTGGAACGTGATTAACCATAGCACACAAATTAATTGAAATCAATTGTTTAATGCCTGAAATCAAATCAACATGAGATCTAAAAAAATTCAACACCTATAGCAGCTCGAAATGCCGAATACAATTCGATCTTGATTGCAAAAGTTTGCAGAAGCTCGACAAAGCTGAAGTAGACCCAATCTGAGAAGAAATCATCACGAATCAAGTCGAATCGGCTGCAATTGTGAAGACAGTCGATTTTGAGTAGATCAGGGTCTTTTTATGAACGGTGATGCGACAGTGAATCTGATTGGCGATTGACTCGTTAAAGAAGAAACGACAAATGATTCAAATTGGAGAATTTTTTTAAAAGGAGTTTTCCACCATTAATGAGTTTTCTCGAGCAGGAGAAATAAAATGAAAGAAATGTACTGAAAGAAAGTGATGGATCTGAAATAAATATAAAGTAATTCTAAGGAGGGCTTATGCGATCCAACAAATGGGCTACTCACGGTTCATCATGGCTTGCATATGTCGACCCATCGGGAAGAACGTGCACAATCCAAGAGGGAAAATATCCACGACTTATCAAATGTCGTTTGTGTTATCTCATTTCGAAGCTCATCTTTTCTTCGAAAAAAATAAGCTTCGAGGGGAAAATTTTAATCCCATTATAGAACACGATTCATAAATAATGCAATGGAGTGTAAAAATGATGGATCGGGTTCAATATAGGTCGGGTCGGGTCGTTAGTGGTATTGGGTCGGTCCCTTGCAATAAAGCAGTTAAACAAAAGATGGACCGTGCATGGTTAAACCATATGGGTCGTGTGTACCTGAAGAAATTATGGATTAAACATAAAGCCACGGGTCGGCTTGCTTTTGGATTGATAGCAAGCAGAACATGTGGGTCGTGCAGATGCGGCAAGCATAGGCCGTACATGTATGTAAAATGTATGGGTCGTAGGCAAAAAAGGCGAAGCACATGCATATGGCAAAACAAGTAATATGATCGAGCGCAACAGGTTGGATCGTTCTCTGTTCATACATATAGGTCGCAATATGTTGATTGTGGAAAATGGCTATGGACTGCCGAAACATGGGTCGTTCGCGACCCATAGCCATGGATCGCCAGCCGATCCAGAGAGCTGCATACACTGTATTTCAAGCCTCCACACCACTCCATTCACTACCTATAAATACTCCACCCCCTCACACGTAATAGGGGTTAAAATTTCTCCTCCCGAAGGGTTGCCACATTTGATCTCCAACAACACTCAAGCTTCTATAACTCCATTAAAGCTTCTTCAAGCATCATTTAATGATCTCCATCATCATTCTTATCGAGAAATCATCAAAGATAATCATCGATCTTGATGATATAAGATATACTCTGATAATCTCTGCTACTACTGAGATTCAAAGATATTCAAGAGAGAGAGAGAGAATCTTCGAGAGATTGTAGAGAAGGGAAAGAAAATAACCGTAAAATATAGAGAAAAAATGTAATATGAGATCATATATGTACCTGTAATGGAGAAAGTAATGCAATCCTTATTCAAAGTGGACATAGGCCAAAATCGAGCCTGAGCCACTATAAATCTTCCATTTACTTTACTATTTTCTACGTTTACTTGTTTTTAACCTTATAATTTACATTTTAGAGGTGGATTCTCACCTATCAGGGTATTAGCATCCATTTTTTGGTGTTATCATCAACTGTAACACCTCACACTTTTTTGTCCCCAAATTTGGAAAAAAATCGAAACTTAAACACATCCAAGCGTGGAGCGTGTAAATCTAGTACCTGCAAATAAATGAGCATGAGCATAATCAAAGTACGATAAGATAACTCACAGCGGAAACATAATACGATAAAACTAGTATTAACTCAAGTAACTAGATTTTTCGAAGTAAGTCACTTTGCCAATACCGAGCATGAGAGAGAACGAGAACCGAAAGCCAAACTAAAACACCTGTGAGAACCCGACCTTCTCTAGAAAACCTGGGTGGTTGTAATGAGGAGCGGGGTCAGAACAACAAGAATATGGTGAACATGAAATATACAACACA
This sequence comes from Allium sativum, assembly GCA_030737875.1. NCBI lineage: Eukaryota > Viridiplantae > Streptophyta > Magnoliopsida > Asparagales > Amaryllidaceae > Allium > Allium sativum. Next base: position 14,008 of record JASFAX010003118.1, read on the forward strand.
TATTATAATACATAGATGTATCCCGTTTGGTTCACCCAAGATGTATGCTTATCAAGGTTAGTGATTCTAGCCTAACCTTGTAGGTAAACACACTACCCTACTACTCTTTCGCAAAGTAGTATTCTAAGATATAATACCAGGATAAAACGTTTACGCATATATTTAGGAATCCCTTTAAATTATAATTAAATTGATTATTATATCTAGAAGCGAACCCCTAACTACGGAGTACTCACATAGGTATATACCTTTCTATCCACTTTCCCTTTATTGTTTCCGCCTCACTATCAATGATAGATAGGGTGGATTCTCCCGATCACTTAAGACGCTAGGCAGACTTATTGGTCGGTGGACTACCGGTCACTTAATACCTCTCGATAACTTGTTCCACATTCTTATAAACTAGAGGGCACTAGTGTAACACCCCTAAGTCCCACATCATGGAAGCCTGTGTGAAGTGGGTACTTATATATTAGAGCTCATCTCTTACTAACGCCGAGGCCTTTTGAGGAACAAAACCCCACACCTATATGGTGGCTAAGTTGGAGACAATATCTTACGTGAACGGAGGTGCGAGTTGTTATAGTGGTATCAGAGCCAATACCCAGCCGGAATTGTGTCTCCTGTGTGGACCACAGCGCCTGGGTGAGGTGTTTGTGAGCCAACGGGGATGTTGGACTCTGTAGGACGGGAGAACGTAACACCCCTAAGTCCCACATCGTGGAAGCCTATGTGAAGTGGGTACTTATATAGTAAAGCCCATCTCTTACTAACGCCGAGGCCTTTTGAGGAACAAAACCCCACACCTATATGGTGGCTAAGTTGGGGACAATATCTTACGTGAACGGAGGTGCAGGTTGTTACAACTAGCTACTGACCCTACTAATTAAGGCTTCCGTCGTTCACGCATATACCCATGCCCCGCATAAGGTGAGAGATGGTATTTTATCACTTGTTATACCTTCTAGCTGACCTTATTAGATAAACCACATAGTCGCTTCAAACATTTTTAGTTTTCAGGCTTGGGTAGACAATACGCATACATGCCATTTAAGAATGTGGGTAGGTAGCCACATCTGACGTTTTTAGTTTTCAGGATTGGGTAGACAATACACATACATGTCATTTAAGACCCCTACACTGAAAGACCTATCCCTATGTGGAATCTTCAACCCCAGCTACTTAAGACCCAAGAATCGGACTACACGCGAAGGTTTTTAGGTTGTACTCCATTAGGCCTTAGTACCTTTCCTTGCTGGGATAAAGTGGGCTACGTTATTACTCCCTTTCTATTTAGTTTCTCTCCACATGATTTATTATTGTCTATTTAACATTATTTGTTCCTTTGTGAGTAACTTGCAAGATTTTCCATATATCATATAAGAAGATTTACAAAATGATACTATATTAAATTCATTTCTATTTAATGAACATAAGAACATATTCATAGCCTTAGAATTATTTTGTGCAGCGGTCACTTGTTCATCAGTCCACTGTGCAAAATTAGCAGTGGGTTCAACATATTCATTTTGCGTGATATTCTAAGTGTCTAATACTTTAGATTCTAAATATATTTTCATCCTACATGCTCAATAAGAATAATTACTGCAATTAAATAGTGGTGGTCTAACAGTGGACTGACCCTCTATAAAAGAACTGTTGCTATTAGCATTTCCAATGTTGGTTGCCATTTAATATTTCGAAAAGTTCAGATGATGAAATTTTGAAAAACTATGCTCTGATACCAATTGTTAGGGATGAGATCGGGAATCTTAAGGCAAAACTAACACTAGAGGGGGGTGAATAGTGTTTCAAAGAATTTATAGAAATCTTAACCAATTAATAGTTACTCAAAATACTATATGAATCATATAATGAATAACACAAGGGAAACAAACACAGATGTAGATATAAACAAAAGTAAAATGCAGAAAAGGAAAGAACGCACCGGATTTTTATACTGGTTCAGATTGCTCGTACGTCCAGTCCCGCACAACGCTAAATTGCACAGAGTTTTATTAATATCAGTATCCAATTACAACACCCTGATTTCATGGCTACAAAGTTAACACCGCTCCTTTTCCTTGATTTACGAGCTACAAGGAACACACCCTATCCTTTTTCTTGATTTACGGGCTACAAGGAACACATGCTCACAGTTTTTTATTACAATTGCCCTATAATTCTTGAGTAGTACTTCAAAATAAAGAGTATTATATAGAGATTGAAAATAGAAGAAGAATGATATAATTTGTATTGAAATCGGCAGTGTATAAGTGTATAATCTTATAAATTTAAGAAGAATGGTAGTATGTTAAGTAGGGAAGAAGGAGATGATAAGTTATGAAAAATTCTAAATCAAGGCCTTTATTCAATGTTCCAAGAGACACAACCGTTTCTGAAACGTTTTAAAATAAAAAGACACAACTTTTTAAATTTAAATAAAATGTGACGGCTATATGTCGACATGTACATATGTGTATGCCGACGTATGCTATATATTTAAATTTCAAATCATTTTTAAAAGTATTTACACTAATATATATATTCTAGAAATTCATGAGAAAAAACTAGTTGCTTAAAATATAATTTCTCAAGTATACAAACATAGTAAAATATAATTTAAATATAAGATCGAATACTATTTATATATAAATGATATAAAACTATATAATATAACTATAAACATATATAATTAGAAAACTTTATAATATATGTATAAGTATATATATAAATATAAGAAACTTAGAAACTATATAAATTTGAAATCATAAATCCTTAAAAAATCAATGTTGAAATCAATTTTGAAAGTAGTTTTAAAATCAATTTGAGAAGAAAAAAAAGAAATATAGAGTTTGAGTGCTATTCAAAGTTTTTACAAACTAATTAGACTCACTTACTCTGGTAATCTTGGAATCTTGAATTCTTGATATCTTGATACTCATGAGTCTAGATTCTCCTTTGAAATCTTTGAACCTCTAAAACTGTATAGTCTTCAATATTTACTTCCTGCATATAAATCCTGTATACACACACACACACACACACACACACACACATATATATATATATATATATATATATATATATATTCTGGATAAAAGTGTTAGTATATATATTTTATAATCAATAATGATAATGATTGAAACAAGGTTGTTGTCATCAAAATTCTATTCTCCAACAAACTGTTAGCTTAAACTGTACGGAAAAGTTGGGTCATTACAACATATAAAATAGCATTCCTAAATCTTTGAAAATTTATAGTTCGAAATATTATTACATATTTTTTTCTATCGTTTATTTATTATCATTCAACTAATTAATTAATGGAAAATATAATTTAGTATAATAGAACTGTACTTAAATTTATAATTGTCGTGTATTCGAGTTCGAAAATTATATTTATTTTAAAATCCTAGAATTGTATAAACTATTCTAAATCATATTTACATTTAGTAATTTATTTATGTTTATGGATAGATATTATATATGTAACTATTTTACATTAATACATTTAGATATATGTACGTACATTTAGAAAAATTAACATGTATTATATATATATATATATATATATATATATATAATATATCGGCAAGGCCACCCGATTTTATTATAGCTGTACTATATGCATAATTACATGGAAAACAAGTGTTCTGAACATGCATTAATTAGCTATGCTGGGTTTATATATCCAGCCGACTTAAAATGAAAAAACTATGTGTAGATAAAGCACCAACACAACTAAGTATATAATATCCCAACTATGCTCAATATTTTCATTCATACAGATCAAAAATTTCCTTTTAATTTTTTCACTAATGGCGGCTCGTTAGATCTCGTTCTCCTCTTCTATTATTTTCTCTTAGCTTTGGTTGTTTTCCCCATGACTCCTCATTCGCTCCCTCCCGTTTTCCAATACCTTTCATTCGTCCACCATGTAGTAAAGCGCATCTCTCGTTTTTCCCTAGTGGAAAAGAATAGAAAAGATAACGTCAAATCTTCTAGTGTGGCCAGTGCAACAAGGTCTGACAAGACCTTCTTTGTCCCTTCCCGTATTACTACGCATCCTGTCATGGTTGTGAATGCTTTTACAATAATATTGCAGGTTCATGCTCCTCTGCTCAAGCTGCTACAAATGCCCTGATCTTAGGAGTTACTCATACTAGTAAGTCAATCCTTACTTCTCTATTGGGTGATGTTGAAAAAGAACAGACATTACGGAAAAAATCAAATGATGTTGAACAGACTATTGTTAACACTGATGTTATTCTCGGAGATAGTGATCCGAGAGTATGTGAGAATATTAATGTGCAATTACATGATAACCAGGCTAGAATTATTGTCGTGCCTCCCACTCTCACAAATTCAATCACATAGACTGGTGGTCAATGCCCTAAAGCTGCTTGTGAAAATTGCTATGAGAATCCTGTAAAAAAAAGGGACCTTGCTTTTCTACTCCCTGCGTCCTGCCCTTGGAGTATTTACACCGTGTGTATTCAAAGATACTTATAGTGATACTCCATCGAATGATGTTGTCCAAGAAGATATAACTAGATGGAAGGATATCCTTATGGACTTCTTCCTCAATTCTGAAGCTGCTTACCTAGAAATTCGTGAATGTTGCCGTAGTAAATAGAATCTTAAAGGAGGCTTGGGGGTGTTTTGTGTTGGTCGTATGTTTTATTTTAAATTTTCGTCGGTGGACGATAGAAGAAGTGTGTTAGATTTTGATCCGTCTATCATTTATGAAAAACCGTTTATTGTCACCTCATGGACCCTTCAGTTGGTCGAGCTAGAGAATATTTCATGCCTTAGGCTAATTTCACTCACTTCCTGTGGCACTAAGTACTTTAGTTGGGATTAATCTATTAGTCTGTCGAAGTGATAATCTCAGGTGCTTTGATGCTTGCACTGAGAACATAGAATGTTACTGCAACACCCCACATTTTTAAGATAATAAAATATGGGTAACTTAATTAAATATTCAAAAATAAGTAAAAAAAGACTATGCCATTGCGTCCGTCTTGGAATTCTGGTCAAGATAGACACTTGGTTTGCGTAAAACGGATAACGTATGAAGAAGTTATGGGCGTTAGAAGTTTGTATACATATAAGGAGCTTGTATGTATATATATTAAATTAATATATCCAGAAAATCAAAATTCACGAGTAGGAAATATAGGAGGGAAATTAAACCGGTGGGGGTAGACCCACCAACAGGGGGTCGACGCCACGCGGATCTTGAATATTCTTTTCTGACGTGGCCGGTTCTGATGGTTGGTAATCAAATCTAAGGGACCTGGTTTCTCTGACACACCTATAAATAAGTCTGTAGAGCTAACCCTAAACCTCATATTTTTTAGGCTACACTTAATCTAGGTCGTTTCCTCTCCCTGCTCAAATCTATTCAGAAAATTACAGAAAATTAAGAATATTATTTTAGGAAAAATTCTGAATCCAGATTTGAAGGAAAGGGACGTATGTTTATAATTGGGTGTTCAGATCTCTGATCGAAGTGAGGTAATTCCTAGACCTGCTCTATTTTCAATTCTCTTTTCTTCCTCCCCTTTTTCTTTAAGTAAAAATAATCAATCCATGATTGTTAGGTTTTGAATATGATTAGGGGAAAACCATGGATGCTAAAACTGGACCAAATCCAGAATATGGAAAGCATATGAGGTGAGTGTATTTAAGCTATAGCATTTTAGATAATAATATGTTATCATTTAGCATTCCCTTTTTTATTAATTGTGAAATTGTCCAATTAATTATAAATTTCTGTTATAACAAGTTGAGATATTAATACGAATAATTCATATGTTGAATCATTAAAGTGTTGGAATGGTTACATGTTGGATAACAAACTTGTTAGAATATGGGTAATGTCTACTGTTGTTATAATTACATGATTCACTTGTGGCATATTATTGAGTAAATGACATGTTAACCTGTCAGATTTGAACAATTACCCGATTAAATGTTTACATGTCAAAATAGAGTTAAACACATGTTAAAATGGACATGCACCATAATATAAGCGTAATTTGATGACATGTAAATTAGATTACAGTAAAAAGAATAATATGCCTAAAATTCACATGAATAGGAATAATTGTTAAAGAACGAACATGCCAAGATTCACAGTAATTTGACACTGTAACGCTCTTAGACATGAGGTTAGATTACACTTGTGATATAAGTCTGCCCGGAACCGCTTGGCCTATCTAGCATTCATAAGTGGTAAATCTAATGCGAGGGGTCAAAGTGCATAATTAAAACATGTAATTGTGCTAAGACACGAGGTTAAGTCAACTTGTGGTAGAAGTCTGTCCAGACCCGCCCAACAAATTCAGCGTCCACAAGTGTAGGCTTAATGTGAGAGGTCTAGTGCATATATATATATATATATATATATATATATATATATATATAACAAGATATGAATAAATGGCAATGATGGTAATTAAATGTCTAACTTGTAAAATAAGAAAGGAAGGGATGTAATAGACTGAGTTATGCGATGCGAAGGAAAAGTGATGTATTTCCCTAAATGACCTATTTTTGAGAACATGGTTGCAAGTAAGCCGCAGCGAATAAAGTAAGAAAAAGGAAAGAAATTACTTTCCACCACTACTTTAGATGGGGATACATTATGAAAATGAATCACCGATTCCTTCTATAAATCAAACTGATAAGGTGCATGAAGTGTTTTCCTTAATAAAACAAGGAACATGTATTACAGTGAGTGAAGAATAATTGATTACAACAGTAAATGATTTAATATAAACGGGGAATGATAATAACCTATTATAAATAGATAACATTAATGAAAATGTTGTATAATAAGTAGACGTGTCCTAGTGACAAGTGAAGATTATAACGTAGGTTATGATAAACTAGCAAGGAAATGGGATAACTGTTGAAATGATATAAAGGACACTTAATTGTAAATTAAGTAACCAATAAATGGGGAAAACCTGAAACCAGTTGAGAAAAGGGGGAACATAATTGAAATATAAGAAGTTGTACTTAATTATAAATTAAGTAGTCTTGTAAACTTGGAAGTCTGAAACCCGCTGATAAGAATAACATGTTTAGACTTGTCCTAGGGACAAGAGGGAATTATTACATAGGTTACCATAAATGGGTAGAGAAACTTATTAATGAGCCTTAATTAAGAGAACTAAGTTAATGAGTAAACAACGATAAGTTGTTGTAACGGTGTAAAATGGAATTATGGTTAAATGAGAAAGAATGAGGAAAACTTATGAAGTAAGTTATATTTAATCATAAATAATGACTGACATGTTAAATAGAAAACATACGAATTGGGATATAATTAATTACATATTAAGTAGAACATGTTATTGTAATAAAGAAATCAAATAAGAATATAAAAGGGATTGTGGATTACAGACCTTGAACCACAATCAAGAGAATAACATACTGTGGGCTTATTAATAAACTTAAATGAGTTAAGTTATATAACTAAAATGAAAAAGCAAGTGGAACTTGGTAAATTGATTAAGAATTCAATATGAATGGGAATAACCAAGTTAAATGGAAACCTGATGACGTAAGGCAAGCACGTAAAAGAATGATTAGACATAGGGTCTAACAACATATTAAAGTGAGGCGCTTGGACCAGTCCGCACGTTTGAGGGTGAATAACCCAAACGGGGTAGATCATTGTGGTGTTATAAGGCATGAGGGGAGCGCACATTCATCTGATTATTCTGTCGGCTCTGAAGGAAAGGAAGGGGAAGCACACGGCTTCTTGAGATACGTAAGGTGCTCCTAGTAGTCCTCTGTGAGGTGGCGGATGTTTAGGCTATGCTCGCAGTGGTTGGGTATGCGCGTAACTACGAGGTGGGTGGGCCTTGACTACAGGAGTAGCATTACAGTCAGAATGTTGTGACATGGTGACACCAGGGTGATTCGACGGTCGCCTCAATTGGGAGGCGAAGGGTCACAACCAACAGGATAGTAGATCGTCGTATACCCGTCATCGGCAACAAGTAGGATGCGAAAAGACTAGAGCTAAAACCAATAAATCGTTCACCTTTCACTATCGGGGTATGGTGGTAGAAGGAAGACACTAACTGAATGTTTATATTGTTTGTTAGGGGCCAGTCGTTTAGCTGTTGTAGTCTTTACTAGTTGAGGGAGTGGCCGAAGTGGGGCCCGCCACCTTGAAAATAAACCCTAGGAATATCTGTATGTAGAGGCTCCTAAAGACGCGTCTATACAGATATGGAAAAGCTCCCAACCAGGTTCTGTGTTTCTTGTATTGCCCTGCCACGAAAATCGATGCGCATTAGAGGACGTGCGGTTAAGGCATCGAGCTACAATTGACAATACGTATGTGGAACAGTCTAGATACATGAATGTTAGCTATGGGTGGTGTATTGTAGACTTGAATGCATTACTCTGATATGAAATCTGATTCAATCGACGATGGCGGCCCGTACGCTTATGCAGCATAGTAATGATAGATATATGTGGAATGCAATGTTGTTACGTAGAGATCCGTACGTCACTCTAGCATAAGATGAGGGACATTGTTCATTTCTGTGGCATTACGGTGGAGACCGTGCGAGTGGGGTACCATTGGGTGTACCTCAGTATTGAGGAGTAGCTACATATATACTGTATTAGGTTAATCCACTGGGAAGTAAATAGGTGCGACGTTTGTGTAAGCCTTGAGTGTTGTTAACCCAAGTAACATAATAAATGAGAAAATGTGATTGAACGGTATATGTAGGATTATCCAAAGTGTACAATTTAAATCCGGTCACCAGAACATGTGTTCTGACCCTCTCCTCATAACATACTTGCAGGTTAGATTTGTGGCAGAGACATGATAGCTTTGGATACTGGTTAGACAATATTATTGCTACGGTAAGGATATACTTTAATTATATTATATTTTATCTGTTCCGCTGTAAGATGTTTTCTGAGCTATGACATATTTTATGTCTCTGTCTTTTCTGTAGGGCACCAAAGCACAACAATTAAGTTTCGATAGATTGGAATTTTGAAAAAAATTCAGTTTGTTGGAATTCAGGTTGTCACATCTAGTATCAGAGCTTAGGTTTAGGATTCCTATATAAATAGTGAGTGAATGTATTTGTATTTTTTTTAAAATATAAGTATATTATATATATTCCTAGATCCATAGAGGAACCCACTAAATAGAAAGAGTATAACATGGCAAGAAATGGGATGTTTGTTTTGTACACTAAAGGAATGAATATGGAAATCTGAGACCCTTAGGTAATTTGGGTAGAGAGTGTACAATGTACTTTGTATGGAAGGAAAATGAATCCCATACGATTAGTATTTTGGGTTAGTGGGCTTGGAAACCTTATGAATTGGAAAAGGTTGAAAAGAGAAAAATGGATTGGGAATATATATAGTTGAGAGAATTGACCTTGGGGAGTGTCTAGGAAAGCCTAGAAAGATTGGAAACCCGCTTTGAGTCTAACCCCATTGTTAACTTTTAAGAACTTGAAATTATAAAAGTTTTGGGAAAATGGTTTATGGTGTTTTCAAGTTTTAATCTTAAAACTCTTTTAAATATGTAAAGTATACATATTGAGTTTTAAAGTAAAATGGGGTATATTTTGCAAATAGTGATTTCTTGCGAAAATTTTGTCTAAGATAAAATTCTCTCAATAAAAGGTCCATATTATAGAGCATGTATAGCTCGCTAGTTTTCTTGTTATATTTCATACTGGAATTTTTAATAAAGTTTTGAAGTTTCTATTCTTTTGACAATCATTTTCGATAGATTGTTTAAAAGAGAAAATTTTGTTGGGTGAACAATAGCAAGAATTATCTTGGAATAATGGTAAGTTCCCGTAGAATGCGTAAGCATTAAGAAGCCTAGAGTGTTGCTTAAAATAATTGTGGGTACACAGCTAGAGTTAGTAGTGACTACTAGATAGTAAAGGGCAAGTAAGTGTTTAGATCATGTTGCTAATTTTCATGTTATGGGTAAAACACGTTACTACCTTTCTGTTGGGATCGTTCCATTTTTTTTTCTTGTTGGGTAGTTAGGGTAACACCTAAACCTGTCATGGATCTCATGGTTTGGACTTTTCTGTCTGAGGGGGACATAGTCCCGATATTCTTAGCCCTAAGTAGTAGCTGTGTAAGGTGTTTGTTCTCCTGTTTTAGTTAAAAGACTAGAAGGCTTATTTGAAAATAAACCAAGATCAGATGATTAAATAAGCTAAGAAAAGAGAAATGGTACAACTAAAAAGGAAACAACAAATTCAGTAAAGCAACAAACATGATAAGTTATGAGAAAAGATGGATGAAAATAAAAATTTCCAAGATAAGACGACAAAGAAAAGCTGCAACAGAGGAAATTTTCTTATGTGGGCAATGCTTGGATAGTAAAATCGGGGAATCTTTATAAATAGTTTCATAAAATCCGAGTACGGTTGGAAAAAGGTATATAAAAGGAAAAAAGGAAGGTGTGAAATTTTCCGTTTTCCACCTTTTTATAACATAAGAAATCGAATTTAGAAAATTAGATTTTTATGAAATTCGAAAATTATAGTTGGTTAGTAGGATTAGGGAGGCAACAATTGGATGAACTATGCTCTTACTCAGTAAGAGTGTGAGAAAATTTGGATGAGAATATATTTTGATTTTCAAAATATTGCATTCATGTAGAACTACCGGTATATTTAGGATGTGAGCATCATATTTTAAATGGATTTTTGAAAAATTTGCATACACATAGGAGGTACCGCTTAAGCATGCATGCATTATTATGTTGTATTTCACTTTGCACAAGTGCACAATGGTTGCAAAAATTGGATGCACACATGATGGATGTATATTATGCGAGGGGTTAATTGATTTTACCCTTATCAAATTTCAGGGACGAAATTTCCTAAGGTAGGTGAATGTGACACCCCGCATTTTTAAGATGCTAAAATATGAGTAACTTAATTAAATTTTTAGAATTAAGTAAAACGGACTACGCCATTGCGTCCGTCTCGGAATTCTGGTCAAGATAGATACCTGGTTTGCGTAAAACGGATAACGTATGAAGTAGTTATGGATGTTAGAAATTTGTATACATATAAGAGCTTGTATGTATATATATTAAATAAATTTATCCAGAAAATCAAAATTCACAAGCGGGAAATGCAGGAGGGAAATTGGACCGTTGGGGGTCGATCTAGGGGTCGACCCACCATAGGGGGGTCGACCCACCATAGGGGGGTCGACCCCGGGGTCGACCCCACGCGGATCTGGAACATTCTCTTCTAACGTGGCCGGTTTTGATGGTTTGTTATCAAATCTAAGGGACCTGGTTTCTCTGATACACCTATAAATAAGTTTGTAGAGCTAACCTTAAACCTCATATTTCTGAGACTACGCTTAAGCTCTGCCGTTTCCTCTCCCTCCTCAAATCTATTTAGAAAATTAAGAATATTAGTTTAGGAAAAATTCTGAATCCAGATCTGAAGGAAAGGAACGTATGTTTATAATTGGGTGTTCATATCTCTTATCGAAGTGAGGTAATTCCTAGATCTGGTCCAGTTTCAATTCTCTTTTCTTCCTCCCCTTTTTCTTTTAGTAAAAATAATCAATCCATGGTTGTTAGGTTTTGAATCTGATTAAGGGAAAAACCATGGATGCTAAAACCGGACCAGATCCAGAATTGGGAAAACGTATGGGATGAGTGGATTTAAGCTATAGATTTTCAGATAATAATATGTTATTGTTCAGCATTCCCCTTTTTATTAATTGTGAAATTATCAGATTAACTATAAATTTCTGTTATAAAAAGTTGAGATGTTAATATGAATAATTCATATGTTGAATCAGTCAAAGTGTTGGAATGATTACATGTTGGAAAAAAAACTTGTTAGAATATGGGTAATGTCTACTGTTGTTATAATTACATGTTTCACTTGTGGCATATTATTGAGTAAATGACATGTCAACCTTTCAGATTTGAACAATTACCCGATTAAATGTTTATATGTCAAAATAGAGTTAAACACATGTTAAAAAGGACATGCGCCATAATATAGGCATAATTTGATGACATGTAAATTAGATTACAGTAAAAAGGATAATATGCCTAAAATTCACATGAATAGGAATAGTTGTTAAAGAATGAACATGCCTAGATTCACAGTAATTTGACACTGTAACGCTCTTAGACACGAGGTTAAATTGCACTTGTGATAGAAGTTTGCCTGGAACCGCCCAGCCTATCCAGTATTCACAAGTGGTAAATCTAATGTGAGGGGTATAAGTGCATAATTAAAACATGTAATGGTGCCAAGACACGAGGTTAAGTCAACTTATGGTTGAAGTCTGCCCGAACCTGCCCGATAAATCCACCGTCCACAAGTGTAGCTTAATGTGATAAGTCTAGCACACACACATACATACACACACACACACACACACACATATATATATATATACACACACACACACGCATGTGTATGTACATAACATGATATGAATAAATGGCAATGATTGTAATTAAATGTCTAACTTAGAAAATAAGAAAGGAAGGGATGTAATAGAATAAGTTAGTGCGATGCAAAGGAAAAGTGATCTATTTCCCAAAATGACCTGCTTCTGAAAACTTTGTTGCAAGTAAGCCATAGTGAATAAAGTAAGAAAAAGGAAAGAAATTACTTGCCACCACGAATTTAGATGGAGATACGTTATGAAAATAAATCACTGATTCCTTCTATAAATCAAACTGATAAGGTGCATGAAGTGCTTTCCTTAATAAAATAAGGAACGTATATTACACTGGATGAAGAACAATTGATTACAACAGTAAATGATTTGGTATAAACGGGGAATGATAATAACCTATTATAAATAAATAACATTAATGAAAATGTTGTATAATTGGTAGACATATCCTAGGGACAAGTGAAGATTATAACTTAGGTTATAATAAACTTGCAAGGAAATGGGATAACTATTGAAATGAGATAAGGGATAATTAATTGTAAATTAAGTAATCAGTAAATGGGGAAAACCTGAAACCAGATGAGAAAAGGGGGAAAATATTTGAAATATAAGAAGTTGTACTTAATTATAAATTAACCTGTAAACTTGGAAGTCTAAAACCCGTTGATAAGAATAACATGTTTGGACTTGTCCTAGGGACGAGGGGGAATTATAACATAGGTTATAATAAATGGGTAGAGAAACTTATTAATGGGCCTTAGTTAAGAGAACTAAGTTAATTAGTAAACAACGATAAGTTGTAGTAACGGTGTAAAATGGAATTGTGATTAAATGAGAAAGAATGAGGAAAACTTGTGAAGTGAGTTATATTTAATCATAAATAATGACTGACATGTTAAATAGAAAACATGTGAATTGGGATATACTTAGTTACATATTAAGTAGAACATGTTATTGTAATGATGAAATCAAACAAGAATATAAAAGGGATTGTGGATTACGGACCTTGAACCACAATCAAGAGAATAACATGTTGTGGGCTTATTAATAAACTTAAATGGGTTAAGTTACATAATTGAAATTAATAAGACGGAGGAACTTGGTAACTTGATTAAGAATTCAATATGAATGGGAATAACCAAGTTAAATGGAAACCTGATGAGGTAAGGAAAGCGCGTAAAAGAATGATTAGACATAGGGTCTAACAACATATTAAAGTGAGGCGCTTGGACCAGTCTGCACGTTTGAACGTGAATAACTCAACGGGGTAGATCATCGTGGTGTTATAAGGCACGAGGGAAGCACACATTCATCTGATTATTCTGTCGGCTCTGAAGGGCTGGAAGGGGAAGCACGCGGCTTCCTGAGATACGTAAGGTGCTCCTGGTAGTCCTCTGTCCAATGGAAGATGTCTAGGCTGTGCTCACAGAGGTTGGGTATGCGCGTAACTACTAGGTAGGTGGGCCTTGACTGCAAGAGTAGCATTGCAGTCAGAATGCTGTGACGCGGTGACACCACGGAGATTCAACGGTCGCCTCAACGGGGAGATGAAGGGTCACGACCAACATGGATAGTAGATTGTCGGATACCCGTTATCGGCAGCTAGTGGGATGCGAAAAGACTAGAGCTAAAACCAATAGACCATTCACGTTTCACTATCGGGGTACGGTAGTTGAGGGAAGACGCCAATTTGATGTTTAGATTGTTTGTTAGGGGCCAATCGTTTAGCTCTTGTAGTCTTTACTAGTTGAGGGAGAGGCCTAGGTGGGGCCATAGCCACCGTAAAAACAAACATTAGGAATATATGTATATAGAGGCTCCTAAAGACGGGCCTATACAGATACGGAAAAGCTCCCAACTTCTGTGTTTCTTGTATTGCCCTGCTACAGAACTCGGTGCACATTAGAGGACGTGTGGTTAAGGCATTGAGCTATAATTGATGATACGTATGTGGGACAGTCTAGATACATGCATGTCTGCTCTGGTTCGTATATCGTAGACTTGAGGGAATTACTTCGGTATGAAATCTGATTCGATCAACGATGGCAGTCCGTACGGTTACGTAGCATAGTAATGACAGATATATGCGGAACACAACATTTTTACGTAGAGATCCATACGTCACACCGGTGTAGGATGACGTACTGCATTCATTTCTATGGTATTACGGTGAAGGCCATGTGAGTGGGGGTACCATAGGGTGTACCTCAGTATTGATGGATAGGAACATATATATTATATTAGGTTAATCCACTGGAAGTTAATGGGTGCGCCTTGTGTGTAAACCTTGAGTGGTGTTAACCCAAGTAACCTAATAAATAAGAAAATGTGATTGAATGTTATATGTAGGATTATCCAAAGTGTATAATTTAAATCCGATCACCAGAACTTGTGTTCTAACCCCCTCCTCATGACATACTCGCAGGTTAGATTTGTGGTAGAGACATGATAGCTTTGGATACTGGTTAGACAGTATTATTACTATGGTAAGGCTATACTTTAATTGTATTATATTTTATCCATTCCGCTGTGAGATGTTTTCTGAGCTCTGACATATTTTATGTCTCTGTCTTTTCTGCAGGATACAAGAGCACAACAACTTGAGTTTTGATAGATTGGAATTTTGAAAAAAGTTCGGTCTATTGAAACTCGGGTTGTCACAGTTATGTGTATGCACATGCATTGATCAAAATATCTTTGGAGGCTTCTCCCTAATCAAAATAAGGTTTGCCTAGATGGGAACATTTGTTATGTTAAAGTTACATACACCTGGAAGCCTAATATACATCTTACATGTCACTCTTTTTGTCATACCACTGAAGCCTGTAAGCTTTCTAGTAATGCCCCTCTTCTGGTTAAACTTCCCCTATTACGTCCACCTCTTGGGAAGTGGATACCTAAGGTGCCTCCTGCACCTTGTGCTTTTCACGTTGTCACTGCTATATCGGATATACCTTCTTTTGACTCATAAGAAGGAATCATCTTCGGTAATTCCTATTGATGAGTTGTTGGTTACTTCCGATGATGTGCCTCCGCGGTTCCTATGCCCCCTGTGCTACCTTCCACTTTTTGGGACCTTTCTGATGAAGCTTGGTGTAACACCCCATGATTTTAAATATTAAAATTAACGAATTAAGGAATACTTAATTTCAAATGTGGGAATTAAGGGAAACGGGTTGCGCCATTGCGTTCACCTCGGAATTCTGCTTGAGATAGAGTCCGAGTTTGCATAAAATGGACTCCATATGAAGAAGATATCTTTAAATTAAATATTGCATCAAAACATGAAAAAGAAGAATGAGAAAAGAAAAATGTTTAGCATTGTTCTAAGTTTTGTAAGCAAAAGACTTAGTAGCTCATTTGGTTAGAACATGTGATTTGCATGCAAGAGGTACGGAGTTCGATCCCTGCCAGCACCATATTTTTGTTTTAGGGGAATGGCTAAAAAGTGGCTTAGTGTGAACGCAGTTCAAAAAGTGGTTTAGTGTGAAAATGGTTAATTGGGAAGATAGATAAAAAGAAAAAATATATATAGAGAGAGAGAGAGAATATATATATATATATATATATATATATATATATATATATATATACATACACAAACATATATAAGACGTGTACGCATCATGTGGCGCACGTGGCGCATTTTTTATTGGTAAAGGATTGTCTTTTTTATGTGGCCTTCTTTGATTGGCTTTGTGACAAATTCTGAGGTGTTAGGGATTATGTGTCATGCTATGATTGGCTGAGTGCCACTTGCTTTAGTTGGATGGCTCTGATTGCTCCTAAAACGATCTAACGGCACACATAAGATTTAACTTCTATAAAAGCAACCATAATCCTGAAACCCTAAATCACACAAATTCATTCCAAGGAGCCACCATGCCGTCCATGATCGTTCCAGTTTAGCCACCATTCCTTCTTCAACTTAAAAGCAAGATAGAAGCAAGAATCAAAATCAAATCTAAATCCAAATTAGAAAACCAATTAGTCTACATCAAAGGCGAGCAATTCAGTTTCAGAATACAGATCCCAGAAAAACAAGACTGTTCTTTTGATTGTGAGTGCTATTTATTTCACAATATAATTAATAAATTAATTATAATGAGTTTTAATTGGATTATGAGAACATGTCTGTTGAAACATGTGATGTTATTGTCTGTTTGTGAACATATGATAGTTTTGTTGTTGTATGATTGGTAGATCTATTTATATGTACAATTATACATGTTTAACTTGATTCATTTTATGCAAGTTTACATATGTTAATTTGTGAATCATATGCAAGTTTATGTTATGTGAATCTTATGCAAATTTATGTGTTAAATCATATGCGAATCTTATGCAAGTTTGCGATGTTAAAACATATGTATGCATGTTTAGGATGTTGAAACATATGTGAATCTTATGCAAGTTGGGATGTAAAACATATGTGGATCAAGTATATACATATGCTAGTTTATAAGCGAAAAGTGTGACATTAATTTATGTGTTTAGTATGCAAGTTCACATTTTTTATGTTTAGATCCATATGCAAGTTCACATTTTGATATTAGATCTATATTTAGATCCAAGGTGGTAACAAACTTATGCAAATTTATGTTTCCTATGCTAGTTTTATATGTGAATCATATGCTAGTTTGAATGTAAGTTTGTATGAAATTCATATGCAAGTTATAGGAAAACCATATCCGTATATGCAAGTTCAGAATTACATGTTTAGATCTATACATTTAGATCCATGACAGTACATAGTTTATACAAATTTGTGTTTTATGACTATTGCCTATGCAAGTGTTGATTATGCAAATTTATGTTAATATGAATCATAATCATGCCAGTTTTGATCCATGTTATGCTAGTTAGATCTATTTTGTGTGTTTGCAAGTTGTGATGTTTCTTTCCTTTTTATGAGTTAGACTATTTGCTAGTCTAATATATTCCACTTCCAACGCACGAACGACGTGGGGATAATGGGAAAATATTAAATATGCATAATTGTGAATTGGCATAAAATGGCATAAAGGCATATAATTAATTTGAGACATTAATTGGCCTAATTTATATGCATAGTAATTATTGACATAATTTAAGTGACAATTATGGACATGGATTAAAATTGGAAGTTATTGGTAATTTGAAATAGGGATATTAATTCAAATTGGGGTTGAATAATAATGTGTAATAATAAACGCCTAAGACACGAGGTTAGACTCGTTTATGGTGTAAGACTGCCCGGACTCGCCCGGCAAATCCAGCAACCACAAACGGTAGTCTAATGTGAGAGGTCAAAGGCATAAATTAAAAGATGCTTAGACACGAGGTTAAGTCTTGCTTGTGGTGGAAGTCCGCCTCAAACCGCCCGGCATATCCAGCGGCCACAAGCAATCGACTTAATGTGAGAGGTCAGTGCATTAATAATTAATTAATGCTGAGCAAAGATGAATATGAATGACAAATAGAAGTTTGGTTGAGTGAGTGATTCTCTGAGTAACAATCTGATGTTGATTTCGGTCTTCGGGGTTGGTACTTAGGGAGTTATTCTCTTAACCAATGTATCTATGAACTAAGATGTACTTAATCATAAAAAACATGGTAAGTGGGTAGGGTTAAGACCAGCTTAACCAATAATATATATATATATATATATATATTAATCTGATAAGTGGATGAGGTGAAGACCAGCTTAACCAATAATATATTGATCTAATAAGCGGATAGGGTTAAGACAAACTTAACCAATAATATGTATTGGTCTGATAGGGTTAAGACAAACTTAACCAATAATGTATATTGACTTGATAAGCGGATAGGGTTAAGACCAACTTAACAAAAAAGATATAAGTGGATGGGGTTAAGACCGGCTTAACCAATCATATATTGATCTAATAAGCGGATAGGGTTAAGACAAGCTTAACCAATAACACATGTTGATTTGTTTAGTGAATACCATGGGTGACATGTGGGATATAATTATAAACACTTAACCAAGTTGAAAACATGTAAGAAGACATGAATAACAAGGGGTTAAGTGGGAAATTCTAGTGGGGACCAAGCATAGGTGGAAAGCTTGTGTGGGGACCCTTTTCAAACCAGTAACCCATTAAGTATCTTTGTGAGCTCGACCCAAGTCGAGGACGGGACACGCTTACTGTGTTTGATTGTAAGAGGTCAAAACGGGTTAGCGGTGGCAACGCAAGTCCAACGGGATCATGTGCGTGTGTGGGCCCGGGCTGGTAGGTAAGACGTTGTTGCATCGTGTAGATATAAGCCGTGCATCTTTAGTGGTATCGGGTTGCCACTTTGGGGAGTGATACACCCCACTGTGGGACCAGCACGGTTATCTACGAGTTAGGGAGTCAATCGAATGGGGAAGGTAGTGGGTACGACTAGCGGAGATAGGAGCAGACGACACCTATGAAGACAGCTAGGAGTATAACTACCATATTATGAATAAACATTGTAATTAGAATGGGGAGAGTAGTGGGTACAACTAGTGGAGATAGGGGCAGGCGACACCTATGAAGATAGCTAGGGGTACACGAAACTACCATTATTATTTTGTTCAGTGGACAGGATCAACTTTTAAGGTGACTAGTAATGGTGCACTGTAATTAGTATTGGTGCAGTATAGTAATTATCCTATAGTGATTAGGAGCGCAATTAACGCCAAAATATTCCTCTGTTTGCTTTGTTTTGCCCACTTTCTTCACAGTCATTCCTTGTTTTACCAGTTTATGCCTTATCCTAATTACTTTAATAATTGAATTGTTAAAGTTATGGTACTCGCCGGACTTCATGTCTGACCCCCTTTGTTTTCGCCTCTTTTCTTCCTCCCCCCTCCCCAGGTTCTCAGGGTGGGACTAGTACTAACGGAGATTGATTTGGATCTCTTTCTCTCTCTTTTGGAAGTGCTTGGATTGCTGAAAGTAAAGTTCAGCTCATTTCTTTTATGGCTACTTGTGTTTGGGGTTATGCTTTTTACTTAATGTACTCTGAAAACAATTTGTCAAGATGGATATTAAGTGTACTTGGTTTATGAAGTTGTTGTAATCAAACCTTTTCTCCGCTGCAATAAAAGTTGTTTTAAAATTTTCAAGTACCAATATTTGTATCTGTCTTGTTATATTCGGTTCTATACACTAATAACGCTCCATGGAAGTTAATGCATTCCCTTTATGAGTGACATTAATGGACGTGGGGTGTTACACGTGGTATCGGAGCTGAAGGTTACCGAAACAGATATGAATTTTGAAAAAAAACTGTTTTTCAAAAGCATTTTGTAAAGAAATACTTTCAAAAATATGTTTTAAGGAGAGTATTTTTAAGAGAAAAGTTTGTTTGTTTTAAAAACATAACCCCCCAGAGCCATATATCTTTCCTTCGATTCTCTGTTTTGAATCTCTTCCTCTTTCATTTTGAATTTCTTCCTCCACGCATATAGACGCTTTTTCTAAGATATGTAAGAACTTCCGTACGATGGGTGGAAAACCACTTCATGGGACTAGGACGTCTGTCAAAACTAGGAGGAAGTGGAGGACTTGTTGGTACCTTTAGGATAGACGACGGAGGAAGGTTCAATTAGCTGCTTGGTTAATGAAGAATGAAGCCTCATTTGGTAGGAGGCCACGAACAGAGAATGTGCAGGAGAGATATGGAAAGGACACACGATAAAGTAGATCCAAAGAAAGGCGATAAGGATAACAAGGGGCCAAGAGAAAAGGAAGGGCCACACTTGTGAAATACATGACTACTTAAATAAAGACGTTAGAAAGAAGAAGACTAGTTGTTATCATTACAAGACATCTTATTAGGATCGTCCAAATAAGCAAAAGGCAAAGGTAAGGACAAGGTACAGGATCTTCTGGAGGGCAGACGCGTTCCCTCACGACTGACATACCTGATAGAGGTAGAAATATATCTTGGTTGGAAATTTGGTTTTTCTTTTTGATTATCCTGTTCAAACCTTGTTTGAATTCTGGAACTTCACACTCGTTTGTATCTGCTTCGTTAGTTGAAACACTGCACCTAAATACTAGTCTAGTTACGGATCCTATAGTAGTCTCAAATCCTATTGGTGGTTCGGCTTATCTTTCAATGATTTGTCGGGATTTGAGAATGTCTATCTTGGGCATTGGGTTTGAATGCAACACCTTCGTTCTTGGCTTCATGGACTACGGCCTGATTCTAGGTATGGATTGGCTAGCTAGATACGGTGCCATCCTAAATTGTGAAAGAAGGGTAGTTTGATTGTTGACTCGTTGTGGAAAGACCCTCGATATTTCTTGTGACCCTAGAGGTCCAGTAATGCTTAGCTACCTAGAATCCCTTGACGGATCCAATGATGATTTGGAATCTGTTCGTGTGGTCCGTGAATATAGTGACGTCTTAGATGAAGTTCGAGGTTTACCCCTGAGGCGCGAGATAGACTTTCGAATATACCTAGTAGATAATGCAAAGCCAGTTGCATTACCAGGGCGCCACATGGCTCCAAGAGAGAGAAGAGAACTCAGTAAGCAAGTGAAAGAATTGCTTGAGAAGGGGTTCATAAGAAGGAGTATTTCGGAGTGGGGCGCTCTAGTCGTTTTTGCTATGAAAGCTGATGGTTCACTTAGATTGTGCGTGGACTATAGAGAGGTGAATAAGCTAACAAAGAAGAACATATGCCCATTGCCAAGGATAGATGATTTATTTGATCAGTTGGTGGGTGCTTCGTTTTTTTTCGCAACTGGATTTAGCTACTGGGTTTCATCAGCTAAGGGTGGCTGAAGATAGCATAGATAAGACTGCATTTAGAACTCCTGACGGTTTCTTCGAGTGGCTCGTCATGCCTTTCGGTTTGACGAATGCACCCGCATACTTTGTTTACTTAATGAGTAGGGTGTTTAGGGAGTTTCTAAACAAGTTTTTGATAGTCTTTGTGGACGACATCCTGATTTTCTCTAAAAGTGAAGAAGAGCATGCCCTACATCTTAGGGAAGTTTTAGAGACCCTATGAGCGCATCAACTTAAAGCTAAGTTCTCCAAGTGCCATTTTTGGAGAAAAGAAGTGGGGTTCTTAGGACATGTGGTCTCCAAGAAAGGGATAGATATGGATCCAGCAAAGGTGGTGGCAACCCAAGATTGGAAGATTCCTAAGAACGCAACAGAAGTAAGAAGCTTTTTAAGGCTGACTGGTTATTATAGGAAGCTCATTAAGGACTTCGCGAAGATATCAACCCCACTTACTCGGTTAACGAAGAAGAACTTGATTTTTGCTTGGTATGTTGACTGTGACGATGCTTTCCAACGTTTGAAGAGGGTTTTGACGACCGCTCCAGTTTTAGTTTTTCCAGATGGAAGTAAGCCATTCACAGTGTATACCGGTGCTTGCGAGACAGGGCTTGGAGCAGTTTTCGGTGCAAGAGGAAAAGGTGATATGCAAAAGGCGGCAAGTACGAGTATCGCTTATCACCCACAGACAGGTGAACGGACAGAAAGGGGTGATCAAAATCCTTAAAGATCTTTTGAGGTTATGTATCCTAGATTTTGGAAGGACATGAGAAGAGGCAACTAGCTTAGTGATGTTCATGACATGTTTTCACGTATCATATTTGTGGAAGTGTTACAAGATACCGCGGAAGTAGTGGAGCTGAACATGCATAAAGAAGTGGAAGTAGAGCGAGTTGCCATGATTAGACGAGCTCCTGCATGCATTCATGGGTCGGAGGTATAAGAGCTACGCAACAAAGAGGTCAAGTTGGTCAAAGTGCAATGGGGAGATGATCAAAGAGACGCGACTTGGGAGACGAAAGACAAGATGCGTACGCTGTACCCTTTCCTTTTTGAGGGTATGTTTTAACTTCTCCTTTTCTACCGCTTTGTTGATACTTGTCCTATCATTTAGTATTATCTTTGCGATGACATCTTCGATCTTTAGTTAGGAAGAACCCTATGGTTGTAAACATGTGTTTGAGACATGTTATGTTTAGTGGATGCAAATAGATGCAAGTAGTTGCTCGTGGATGCATGTACACACACATTAGGCACTAGATCGGCTCAATCGCCTTCATGTTGCATATAAATGTGTGTGCATATTTAAATTAATGGATGTATAATGGTTGTGTTATCACATGGATGCTGCATTTTTATGAATGGTTGTGCACACATGTAGGAATAATTTGTATCGATAGGATTCTTTCGCATACATAATGGACGCATGACACTATCATGATTTGCATTAAGGAGGTCAACTGAATCAGTAGACCGCCTGATTTTGCATTAGATAAGGAACATATACACACACTTTTTGCATATGTTCATACAGCATTAGAAATCTTGTGAGGACAATGGATGCCTGTGTTTGATGGTTGAGTAGATGGATGATTGGATGTTAGGATATGCATTCTCCTTAACTTAGAGATTTCGAGGGTGAAATCCTTTAAGGAGGGGAGAATGTAACACCCCGTGATTTTAAATATTAAAATTAACGAATTAAGGAATAATTAATTTCAAATGTGGGAATTAAGGGAAATGGGTTGCGCCATTGTGTTCACCTCGGAATTCTGCTTGAGATAGAGTCCGAGTTTGCGTAAATCGGACTCCGTATGAAGAAGATATCTTTAAATTAAATATTGCAGCAAAACATGAAAAAGAAGAATGAGAAAAGAAAATTGTTTATCATTGTTCTAAGTTTTGTAAGCAAAAGACTTAGTAGCTCATTTGATTAGAACATGTGATCTGCATAAAGAGTTGCAGAGTTCGCCAGCGCCATATTTTTGTTTTAGGGGAATGGCTAAAAAGTGGCTTAGTGTGAACGCAGTTCAAAAAGTGGTTTAGTGTGAAAATGGTTAATTGGGAAGATAGATAAAAAGAAAAAATATATATATATATATATAGAATATATATGTATAGAATATATATATATATATATATATATATACATACACACATATATATAAGACGGGTACGCATCATATGGCGCACGTGGCGCATTTTTTGTTGGTCAAGGATTGTCTTTTTTACGTGGCCTTCTTTGATTGGCTTTGTGACAAATTCTGAGGTGTTAGGACTTATGTGTCATGCTATGATTGGATGGGTGACACTTGCTTTAGTTGGATGGCTCTGATTGCTCCTAAAATGATCTAACGGCTCACATAAGATTTAACTTCTATAAAAGCAACCATAATCCTGAAACCCTAAATCACACAAATTCATTCCAAGGAGCCACCATGCCGTCCATGATCGTTCCAGTTTAGCCACCGTTCCTTCTTCAACTTAAAAGAAAGATAGAAGCAAAAATCAAAATCAAATAATCTAAATCCAAATTAGAATAACAATTAGTCTACATCAAAGGCGAGCAATTCAGTTTCAGAATATAGATCCCAGAAAAACAAGACTATTCTTTTGATTGTGAGCACTATTTCTTTTACAATATAGTTAATAAATTAATTATGATGGGTTGTAATTGGATTATGAGAACATGTCTATTGAAACATGTGATGTTATTGTCTGTTTGTGAACATATGACAGTTTTGTTGTTGTATGATTGGTAGATCTATTTATATGTACAATTATACATGTTTAACTTGATTCATTTTATGCAAGTTTACATATGTTAATTTGTGAATCATATGCAAGTTTATGTTATGTGAATCTTATGCAAATTTATGTGTTAAATCATATGCGAATCTTATGCAAGTTTGCGATGTTAAAACATATGTATGCAAGTTTAGGATGTTGAAACATATGTGAATCTTATGCAAGTTGGGATGTAAAACATATGTGAATCAAGTATATACATATGCTAGTTTATAAGCGAAAAGTGTGACATTAATTTATGTGTTTAGATCCATATGCAAGTTCACATTTTTATGTTTAGATCTATGTTTAGATCCATATGCAAGTTCACATTTGGATATTAGATCTATATTTAGATCCAAGGCAGTAACATACTTATGCAAATTTATGTTTCCTATGCTAGTTTTGTATGTGAATCATATGCTAGTTTGAATGTAAGTTTGTACGAAATTCATATGCAAGTCATAGGAAAACCATATCCATATATGCAAGTTCATAATTACATGTTTAGACCTATACATTTAGATCCATGACAGTGCATAGTTTATACAAATTTATGTTTTATGACTATTTCCTATGCAAGTGTTGATTATGCAAATTTATGTTAATATGAATCATAATCATGCCAGTTTTGATCCATGTTATGCTAGTTAGATCTATTTTGTGTGTTATGCAAGTTGTGATGTTTCTTTCCTTTTTATGAGTTAGACTATTTGCGAGTCTAACATATTTCACGTTCAACGTACGAACGACGTGGGGATAATGGGAAAATATTAAATATGCATAATTGTGAATTGGCATGAAATGGCATAAAGGCATATAATTAATTTGAGACATTAATTGGCCTAATTTATATGCATAGTAATTATGGACATAATTTAAGTGACAATTATGGACATGGATTAAAATTGGAAGTTATTGGCAATTTGAAATAGGGATATTAATTCAAATTGGGGTTGAATAATAATGTGTAATAAAAAATGCCTAAGACACGAGGTTAGACTCGTTTATGGTGTAAGACTGCCCGGACCCGCCCGACAAATCCAGCAAGCACAAACGGCAGTCTAATGTAAGAGGTCAAAGGCATAAATTAAAAGATGCTTAGACACGAGGTTAAGTCTTGCTTGTGGTTGAAGTCTGCCCGAAACCGCCCGCCATCCAGCGGCCACAAGTAATCGACTTAATGTGAGAGGTCTGTGCATTAATAATTAATTAATGCTGAGAAAAGACGAATATGAATGAAAAACAGAAGTTTGGTTGAGTGAGTGATTTTCTAAGTAACAATCTAATGTTGATTACGGTCTTCGGGGTTGGTACTTAGGGAGTTATTCTCTTAGCCAATGTATCTATGAACTAAGATGTACTAAATCATATAAAACATGGTAAGTGGGTAGGGTCAAGACCAGCTTAACCAATAATATATATATATATTAATATGATAAGTGGATGGGGTTAAGACCAGCTTAACCAATAATATATTAATCTAATAAGCGGATAGGGTTAAGACAAACTTAACCAATAATATGTATTGATCTGGTAGGGTTAAGACAAACTTAACCAATAATGTATATTGACTTGATAAGCGGATAGGGTTAAGACCAACTTAACCAATAAGATATAAGTGGATGGGGTTAAGACCAGCTTAACCAATAATATATTGATCTAATAAGCGGATAGGGTTAAGACAAGCTTAACCAATAACATATGTTGATTTGTTTAGTGAATAACATGGGTGACATGTGGGATATAATTATAAACACTTAGCCAAGTTGAAAACATGTAAGAAGACATGAATAAGAAGGGGTTAAGTGGGAAATTCTAGTGGGGACCAAGCATAGGTGGAAAGCTTGTGTGGGGACCCTTTTCAAACCAGTAACCCATTAAGTATATTTGTGAGCTCGACCCAAGTCGAGGATGGGACATGCTTACTGAGTTTGATTGTAAGAGATCAAAACGGGTTAGCGGTGGCAATGCAAGTCCAACGGGGTCATGTGCGTGCGTGGGCCCGGGCTGGTAGGTAAGACGTTGTTGCATCGTGTAGATATAAGCCGTGCATCTTTAGTGGTATCGGGTTGCCACTTTGGGGAGTGATATACCCCACTGTGGGACCAGCACGTGTATCTACGAGTTAGGGAGCCGATCGAATGGGGAAGGTAGTGGGTACGACTAGCGGAGATAGGAGCAGACGACATCTATGCAGACAGCTAGGAGTATAACTACCATATTATGAATAAACATTGTAATTAGAATGGGGAGGGTAGTGGGTACAACTAGTGGAGATAGGGACAGGCGGCACCTATGAAGACAGCTAGGGGTACACGAAACTACCATTATTATTATTATTATTATTATTATTTTGTTCAGTGGGCAGGATCAACTTTTAAGGTGACTAGTAATGGTGCGGTGTAATTAGCATTGGTGCAGTATAGTAGTTATCCTATAGTGATTAAGAGCGCAATTAACGCCAAAATATTCCTCTGTTTGCTTTGTCTTGCCCACTTTCTTCACAGTCATTCCTTGTTTTACCAGTTTATGCCTTATCCTAATTACTTTAATAATTGAATTGTTAAAGTTATGTTACTCGCCAGACTTCATGTCTGACCCCCTTTGTTTTCGTCTCTTTTCTTCCTTCCCCCCCTCCCCCAGGTTCTCAGGGTAGGACTAGTACTAGCAGAGTTTGAATTGGATCTCTTTCTCTCTCTTTTGGAAGTGCTTGGATTGTCGAAAGTAAAGTTCATCTCATCTCTTTTATGGCTACTTGTGTTTGGGGTTATGCTTTTTTACTTTATGTGCTCTGAAAACAATTTGTCAAGATGGATATTAAGTGTACTTGGTTTATGAAGTTGTTTTAATCAAACCTTTTCTCCGTTGCAATAAACATTGTTTTAAAATTTTCAAATACCAATATTTGTATCTGTCTTGTAATATTCTGTTCTATACACAAATAATGCTCCATTGAAGTTAATGCATTCCCTTTGTGAGTGACATTAATGGACGTGGGGTGTTACACTTGGCATCACATGAAAAGTGGGATGAGGTACTCTCTACAGTTTTATGTCTAATTCAAATATGTTCGACTTGAGTAAGGTAGACGACTCATATACCAAGTTGTTGATGGTGAGATTATTCCTTTTTCCTCTGGTGAGTATGGTTTGAGAAACTCTATGCTAATAAGTGATTCATTAAGGGATAGGAAATACGTGTATCATCCGGACTTCATTGGATATGTTCAGGATCTTGTCTCTTTGTTTTATAATTTCCTCCATGTCACCGCTCCTTCAACTTTGGATGAGGCCAACGGTTGAACGCCTAAATCTTTGAACACCCAAACTAAGGATTAAGTGTATTCAGGTAAAAAAAACAAATGTCTATTTCATGAATCGTGTAGAATGAATAATAACAGTTGAAGGAATGATCAATTTTGACCTCTTATAACAATATGTTTTGTGTTTTAGTTTAGAAAATATTATTATTATTATTATTATCGTTTGATGTACCTTTTCCCCCGTTATGGAGTGAAAATCAATAGTATTAACGTATTTTTCCAGTTATTACTAACAATCTAAATAAAGAACTTTGAATAATAAAATATGAATGAGAGTTGTTACTTGAAACAAGTAGAGATAATCAAACTTCAGAGTTCAACTGAATTACAATGCATTATAGCTGACCTCGTTGGTACTTCAACAACCAAACGTTCCAACCTTTTAATAGAAAGA
Organism: Allium sativum; assembly: GCA_030737875.1. Classification (NCBI taxonomy): domain Eukaryota; kingdom Viridiplantae; phylum Streptophyta; class Magnoliopsida; order Asparagales; family Amaryllidaceae; genus Allium; species Allium sativum. Next base: position 41,760 of record JASFAX010003118.1, read on the forward strand.
ACCTATCAATCTTCCACTGTTTCTTTTGCATATCTCTATGCTAACATAAGATATGCCAATTTTAGTATTGTTTTATGCAAAGTTTAAGAAGATTCAATCGACGCCTATAGAAGCAAAATTTGAAATATTACATGTTACATTATTATAGCTGATAAAGAATATCTATCCAAAAAGATGTGATAATCTCATATAAAAAAGTAAAAATATATGCAATCACTCACACTGCTATATTAAACGTTTCATTGGTTGTACTGTAATGATAAGCACTTAGCCCAGTAATTGTATGTCGTTGAGGGAAGTGGACAATTATAGGTCATCAGAACAGGTGCAAGCTTTTTCGGTTGACATTTTATTGGTAGTATTGTAACATTTTTTTTATTTCAGGTTAAGGAACAATACCTGAACCTGGTAGCCTACGAATAGGGCCGAAAGTATTGCATTCTATTGCAAATATTTTTATTTTATTTTATGAGCCAATACATATCATAGATCATGATACAACTCAAAATTATGCTAATACTTTAAATAACCGAATAGAGTGAGCAACTTATCTCCATTTAACAATTTTACATATTCACTTGTCAAAAAAAAACAAAGGTGATATGTTAATTCGATTATAGCCAACACCAAATACATAGACCATTTTAAACAAAAGTGTAATGACCCGGGATTTTGTCGACTTTGGTTATCGCTATAAACTCAATGATGACTAACCAAACATCGAAAACTACCGGTCATTAATGAAAGAAATTAGAGGGTGAGGAAAGATAAGATAGAAACTTAGAATAGAAGAAGAAGAAGAACAAAACATCAGAGTAACACGAACCTCATAGCGGAACGAATAACATATAATATATATAACATAACTTGAAATATACATCTGTACTTGAATATACATATCATTTCAAAGTACAACACTTACAACACAGCGGAAATAAACTATAGCTATATGATCCTGAAGCCTCCTGCTCCAGCTCTTCAAGTATCTGTAAATCCCGACTACTTGACTGCCCGTACAAAATTGGGCACCCAAGAGTTTAGGGAAAACAAAACAAAATAAACTCCGGGTCAATCATGGGACTGGTATGAGTAAAACAGTTTAAAACAGTTTGAGCCATTAAACGGTATCTCATAAGACCATTCCGTATAACGGAACGGGTTTTTCCCTTATGAGAATCCAAATTATCTTTATATCAAAAACCTTTTGATATTATAATAATGTCTATCAACCACAATATAATAATCATCTAGCAGAACGCTTTCATCTCACGTTCTACATATATGGTATACAATCAAAAACCGCAAGCATGTATTGGGTAATGGATTTCCAACTATGACAAGGTATGGAACCACCTTTCGCTAGTGTACCTCTAGAGAGGAATACACTGGGTTCAACAAGAACATCTTGCAACCCGGCCACATATGACCGACCACTCATTTCGCTTGAGTGTATCGAATGTATATCACCAACGGTTGGGATCAGCAACCGTTTCCCGAATGGGACAGCATCAACAATAGATTTTTAGAAATAAATGAAACTCTAGATCAGGTGATTATACACCCTACTTTGGTGCGACCGACTTAGCCATGCTGCCTACCCGATTTCTGTCATTTACCGGTTGATGAGGCTTGAAGCTACGCTTTATCATCACACCAGATTCACTTCGAATGTCACATCGTCAAATCCATCAAATCACCGATTGACGTCCTCAACCATACATTATGTGTTAGCTAAAAGAAGTTTCCTTCTCCGCTTCCACTCTTGGTACGGTTGGAGAAATCAAT
>JASFAX010003119.1:15000-17500 GCA_030737875.1 Allium sativum
CGAGATCGCAACAAAAATATTTTTAAAAATATTTTTAAAAAATTTGGGGAGGGCACTTCCATCGAAAACATTTTCAAAAAATTTTTTTTTAAATTTTTTTTTTTTAAAATATTTAAAAATTAATATTTTTAAATATTTAAAAAAAAAAAAAAATTTCTCCGAAAAATCCACACAAAAAAATTTTGTTGATCAACCAACGTTTCAGCTTGCGTTTTGCCTGATCCATTTTGGTCAATCCTTCCCCTTCCTCCTCCTCACCCTCCCCCCCCAATATAGGAATATATGGAATTTAGCCTAATATGACCCCGGTAGTCCAAAGTGTCTCTGCTACGTAGGTAAATCCGACCACATTTTTTTTTGTGATTTTGCCATGTAGTCACTGTGGTTTTGAGTGATCCGCATGTGTTTTCCGAATCTGGCACTTTGCCAAGTGCCAAATCTGGTACTTTGTCAAATCTGGTACTTTGCCAAATCCAAGGCGTGCGGAGCCCGATTAGCACACGTGAAAATTCAATGTTTCACCGTGTTTTTCAGCCTGGTACTTTGGCAAACCTGGTACTTTGCCAAGTGCCAAATCTGATACTTTGCCAAATCCAAGCTGTGCCAAGCCCGATTAGCACACGTGAAAATCTAACGTTTCACCGTGTTTTTCACCATTTTTTGAGTGCCAAATCTGGTACTTTGGCAAATGTGGTACTTTGCCAAATCCAAGGCGTGCGGAGCCCGATTAGCACACGCGAAAATTCGATGTTTCACCGTGTTTTTCAGCCTGGTACTTTGGCCAACCTGGTACTTTGCCAAGTGCCAAATCTGGTACTTTGCCAAATGCAAGGCGTGCGGAGCCCGATTAGCACACGTGAAAATTCAATGTTTCACCGTGTTTTTCAGCCTGGTACTTTGGCAAACCTGGTACTTTGCCAAGTGCCAAATCTGGTACTTTGCCAAATCCAAGCTGTGCCAAGCTCGATGCGCACACGTGAAAATCCAGTGTTTCACCGTGTTTTTCACCATTTTTTGAGTGCCAAATCTGGTACTTTGGCAAATCTGGTACTTTGCCAAATGCAAGGCGTGCGGAGCCCGATTAGCACACGTGAAAATTCAATGTTTCACCGTGTTTTTCAGCCTGGTACTTTGGCAAACCTGGTACTTTGCCAAGTGCCAAATCTGGTACTTTGCCAAATCCAAGGCGTGCGGAGCCCGATTAGCACACGTGAAAATTCAATGTTTCACCGTGTTTTTCAGCCTGGTACTTTGCCAAACCTGGTACTTTGCCAAGTGCCAAATCTGGTACTTTGCCAAATCCAAGGCGTGCGGAGCCCGATTAGCACACGTGAAAATTCGATGTTTCACCGTGTTTTTAAGCCCTTTTTGAGTGCCAAATCTGGTACTTTGCAAAGTGCCAAATCTGGTACTTTGCCAAACCTGGTACTTTGCCAAAACCAAGCCGTGCCGAGCCCGATGCGCACACGTGAAAATCCAATGTTTTACCATGTTTTTCAGTCTTTTTTGAGTGCCAAAATCTGGTACTTTGGCAAATTTGGTACTTTGGCAAATTTGGTACTTTGCCAAATCCAAGGCGTGCCGAGCCCGATTAGCACACGCGAAAATTCGATGTTTCACCGTATTTTTCAGCCTGGTACTTTGGCAAACCTGGTACTTTGCCAAGTGCCAGATCTGGTACTTTGCCAAATCCAAGGCGTGCCAAGCCCGATGAGCACACGTAAAAATTCAATGTTTCACCATGTTTTTAAGCCTTTTTTGAGTGCCAAATCCGGTACTTTGCAAAGTGCCGAATCTGGTACTTTGCCAAACCTGGTACTTTGCCAAAACGAAGCCGTGCCGAGCCCGATGCGCACACGTGAAAATCCAATGTTTCACCTTGTTTTTCACTATTTTTTGAGTGCCAAATCTGGTACTTTGCCAAATCCAAGGCGTGCCAAGCCCGATGCGCACACGTCGATATCAAGTGTTTCACCGTGTTTTTCAGTCTTTTTTGAGTGCCAAAATCTGGTACTTTGGCAAATTTGGTACTTTGCCAAATCCAAGGCGTGCCGAGCCCGATTAGCACACGCGAAAATTCGATGTTTCACCGTATTTTTCAGCCTGGTACTTTGGCAAACCTGGTACTTTGCCAAGTGCCAGATCTGGTACTTTGCCAAATCCAAGGCGTGCCAAGCCCGATGAGCACACGTAAAAATTCAATGTTTCACCATGTTTTTAAGCCTTTTTTGAGTGCCAAATCCGGTACTTTGCAAAGTGCCGAATCTGGTACTTTGCCAAACCTGGTACTTTGCCAAAACGAAGCCGTGCCGAGCCCGATGCGCACACGTGAAAATCCAATGTTTCACCTTGTTTTTCACTATTTTTTGAGTGCCAAATCTGGTACTTTGCCAAATCCAAGGCGTGCCAAGCCCGATGTGCACACGTCGATATCCAGTGTTTCACCGTGTTTTTCAGCCTGGTACTTTGGCAAACCTGGTACTTTGTCAAGTGCTAAATC
>JASFAX010003119.1:37500-40000 GCA_030737875.1 Allium sativum
TGCGGAGCCCGATTAGCACACGTGAAAATTCAATGTTTCACCGTGTTTTTCAGCCTGGTACTTTGGCAAACCTGGTACTTTGCCAAGTGCCAAATCTGATACTTTGCCAAATCCAAGCTGTGCCAAGCCCGATTAGCACACGTGAAAATCTAACGTTTCACCGTGTTTTTCACCATTTTTTGAGTGCCAAATCTGGTACTTTGGCAAATGTGGTACTTTGCCAAATCCAAGGCGTGCGGAGCCCGATTAGCACACGCGAAAATTCGATGTTTCACCGTGTTTTTCAGCCTGGTACTTTGGCCAACCTGGTACTTTGCCAAGTGCCAAATCTGGTACTTTGCCAAATGCAAGGCGTGCGGAGCCCGATTAGCACACGTGAAAATTCAATGTTTCACCGTGTTTTTCAGCCTGGTACTTTGGCAAACCTGGTACTTTGCCAAGTGCCAAATCTGGTACTTTGCCAAATCCAAGCTGTGCCAAGCTCGATGCGCACACGTGAAAATCCAGTGTTTCACCGTGTTTTTCACCATTTTTTGAGTGCCAAATCTGGTACTTTGGCAAATCTGGTACTTTGCCAAATGCAAGGCGTGCGGAGCCCGATTAGCACACGTGAAAATTCAATGTTTCACCGTGTTTTTCAGCCTGGTACTTTGGCAAACCTGGTACTTTGCCAAGTGCCAAATCTGGTACTTTGCCAAATCCAAGGCGTGCGGAGCCCGATTAGCACACGTGAAAATTCAATGTTTCACCGTGTTTTTCAGCCTGGTACTTTGCCAAACCTGGTACTTTGCCAAGTGCCAAATCTGGTACTTTGCCAAATCCAAGGCGTGCGGAGCCCGATTAGCACACGTGAAAATTCGATGTTTCACCGTGTTTTTAAGCCCTTTTTGAGTGCCAAATCTGGTACTTTGCAAAGTGCCAAATCTGGTACTTTGCCAAACCTGGTACTTTGCCAAAACCAAGCCGTGCCGAGCCCGATGCGCACACGTGAAAATCCAATGTTTTACCATGTTTTTCAGTCTTTTTTGAGTGCCAAAATCTGGTACTTTGGCAAATTTGGTACTTTGGCAAATTTGGTACTTTGCCAAATCCAAGGCGTGCCGAGCCCGATTAGCACACGCGAAAATTCGATGTTTCACCGTATTTTTCAGCCTGGTACTTTGGCAAACCTGGTACTTTGCCAAGTGCCAGATCTGGTACTTTGCCAAATCCAAGGCGTGCCAAGCCCGATGAGCACACGTAAAAATTCAATGTTTCACCATGTTTTTAAGCCTTTTTTGAGTGCCAAATCCGGTACTTTGCAAAGTGCCGAATCTGGTACTTTGCCAAACCTGGTACTTTGCCAAAACGAAGCCGTGCCGAGCCCGATGCGCACACGTGAAAATCCAATGTTTCACCTTGTTTTTCACTATTTTTTGAGTGCCAAATCTGGTACTTTGCCAAATCCAAGGCGTGCCAAGCCCGATGCGCACACGTCGATATCAAGTGTTTCACCGTGTTTTTCAGTCTTTTTTGAGTGCCAAAATCTGGTACTTTGGCAAATTTGGTACTTTGCCAAATCCAAGGCGTGCCGAGCCCGATTAGCACACGCGAAAATTCGATGTTTCACCGTATTTTTCAGCCTGGTACTTTGGCAAACCTGGTACTTTGCCAAGTGCCAGATCTGGTACTTTGCCAAATCCAAGGCGTGCCAAGCCCGATGAGCACACGTAAAAATTCAATGTTTCACCATGTTTTTAAGCCTTTTTTGAGTGCCAAATCCGGTACTTTGCAAAGTGCCGAATCTGGTACTTTGCCAAACCTGGTACTTTGCCAAAACGAAGCCGTGCCGAGCCCGATGCGCACACGTGAAAATCCAATGTTTCACCTTGTTTTTCACTATTTTTTGAGTGCCAAATCTGGTACTTTGCCAAATCCAAGGCGTGCCAAGCCCGATGTGCACACGTCGATATCCAGTGTTTCACCGTGTTTTTCAGCCTGGTACTTTGGCAAACCTGGTACTTTGTCAAGTGCTAAATCTGGTAATTCGCCAAATCCAAGTCGTGCCAAGCCCGATGAGCACACGTGAAAATCCAATGTTTCACCGTGTTTTCAAGCCTTTTTTGAGTGCCAAACCTGGTACTTTGCCAAATCTTCTACTTCGGTAAATCTGGTAATTTGCCAAATCCAAGACGTGCCAAGCCCGATGCGCACACGTGAACACCATTAACTCGAACACCTTTACCAGAAAGCTGGTCAACCGATCGCGTTTGAGGCTTCGCTGCGGAGGTTTCGTAAATTTCACGGGTAAATGCTTGAAATTCCATAGGCTTAGATTTCAGTGTCAGCGCACGTTACAGCTTGCTTTTCGCCTGGTCCGCTCTTCCAATATAAAATCCAGGCACAATGGGCTTTTCGTATAAGTCCACGGAATTATATTTCGGTGGTCGGTCGATCGATGTACCTATTGGATTACTCATTGTCCCATTTTTCTGTCTGTGGCTACTGACCAAGGAATTTG
>JASFAX010003120.1:0-43541 GCA_030737875.1 Allium sativum
TTTATCCTAAGTAATGAATTTGTTAAAGAATAATCTTACGTTATATAAGAATCGAGAAAATAAATTTAAATTATCAGAAGATTTAAGAGTTTGAATTTACAATTGTTAATTAAAAGGCCAAGTGAGACCGAATACTGAACCAGTGAACTCACTGGATTGTCATGATTAAAACACTGTTTATTTTGATAGTTAAATCACCGACTATCAAATCTGTCCAATACGATTGTTGGTACGGAAAGACCAGGCTCAAATTTATATTCGAAAACCATTCTGACGAACAAATACGTGAAGATATTAGAAGACGATAAAGATTGAGAAATGAAGACCGTAGATCTTCATAAAATGGAAGAACCGCTGGTAATCTTTGGTTAGATCCTAGAGATAAGCTGTGGTTCTGTCGTGATTGGAATCTATGGGCTACAAGGACTACTCGCTACTGATCCATGGGGTGATTCCTATATTGGATGCATTAGGAGAGTACCTTCGATTCATCCTGTTCCTGGATGACTGGTATGGACGTCTGACAGAGTATTTCCTGAAACCACGTACGTTGTTTTTTACAAATATACAGAGTGGTGGCAAAGAGGGGCACTTCTTTTATACCCAGAGTATATTTGTGGACGTCAATTAGTGGCTTGACGGATCTGATAATGTGGCATTCAAAGTGAATGATGACCAGATTTTTCAAAAAGGGAAATTTAAACCTCAAGCCTCATCAACTGGGAAATGACAGAAATCGGGTAGGCAGCATGGCTATGTGGGTCGCTCCCATTAGGGTGTATAATTTACCTATCTAGAGAAATTCCTTTTGCTCCTTTAATCTATCGAAGCCGTCCCTTTTCGGGAAGATGGTGGGTCGCACCCAACCGTTGGTGATATACATTCGATACACTCAAGCGAAATGAGTGGTCGGTCATATGAGGGCCGGGTTGCAAGACGTTCTTGTTGAACCTAGTGTATTCGCCTCTAGAGATACACCATCAGCAGGTGGTCCCATACCTTGTCATAGTTGGAATCCAATCTCCAATAAGCGCCTGCGATGTACATTATATATGTGGAGCTAGAGATGCAAGCGTTCCGCTAGATTGATATTTACTTGTATTTAGACATTATTATAATATCAGACAAGATATTGGTTTCAAACTGTTTTGGATTATCGTAAGGTAAAAACCGTCCTTGTTTATGTGTGGATTTGGTCTTACGATTATTATTTTCTTTGAAAGATTTTAACTTTAAAACCAGGTTGTGTGATACCCTAAAAACTTAGTGTGTTTATCTCACTATGGTTCACCAGACTGACCTGGTGTTTTGTAAATGTTCGGGTTAGCCCGGGGTGTACAGATTCATGTTATCGAATGTTGTGAAGAGACGAGCTGGAAGAGTCCAGACGTATGATATTATATAGCCACTATTCCGATGTGTGTTGTATATGGGAACATGTTATTATAACTGTCATGTGATGTACTCTCATATTGTAAGTATTTTCAAAAACTCTCAGTAAAGATTTATTTCTGTATTATATTTTGTTTCCGCTGCGATGTGAGACTCTATGTTGTGTTGTTTCTTTTTCTTCTTCTATTCTAATATTTATTTCTTTCTTATCTCACCCTCTAATTTCTTTCTAATAACGTCCAGCATTTCCGGTGTTTGGAAGGTCGGCCTGAGTTACAGTAAAGGTATTTATGTTGATTTTCAGGGCCGAAAATTCCTATTCGTTACAATTTCCCGGTTAATGAGCTTATTCTTCGGAATAGCACATCTCCATCCACTTTGGATTCCATATCGCCAGATCCGTTGGACATTACTTAATTGATTTCCACATAAATACTCTGAGCGTTAAGCCAAGAGGTGTTCACCCCTCTCCACCACCAACAGACATACATTTGAAAATTTTCAATGTACGTAACTCCTTTGGAAATACTCTGTCAGACACTCATCCATACATGTCATCCAGGAATAGGATGAACCGAAGGCACCCTCCTACCACATCCTAGGTATCACCCTATAGATCAGTAGCGAGTAGTCCTTGCAATCCTTAGATTCCAATCACGACATAATCACTGTCAAAATATATCTGGCTGCTAAATCATAGAAATCCGACAAGTAGTTCTTCCGTTTATGAATATCGGCGGCCTTTAATGCTCTATCTTAAATTTTGCACCTTCACGTATTTGCTAGTTCGGAATGGTTTTTGAATATAAATTTGATCCCAGTCTTTTTGTACCAACACTCGTATTTGGCCAAATATGATAGTCGGTTGTTTAACTATCAAATAAATAATCATGAGAATAAAATGGGTTCAATGATTCAGTACTCAGCGTTACTTGGCCTTATAATTAAAAAATGTTAACAAATAGTTAATTATACTTCTAAATATCTCAATATTTTTTGCACAATATTCACTTCTTATTTAACATAAGATTTATCTCAGTATATAAGATTTATTAAATCATATATATAATCCCAACCTTGATTTTAACAAATTCATGAATAACATTGTCACTTAAAAACAATATCCAATTTCAATTCTTAGAATAAACTCATTCCAAAAACTTAACCTTTTTATTTCCTTTTACTTTTGGAAATATCGTGTTATATATATATATATATATATATATATATATATATATATATATATATATATATACACACACACACACACACACACACATATTCCCAAATCTTCATATTTCCGTTACTTTGGAAATCTCGTTATAAATATTTTCAAATCTTGTGATCAACATTACGTTATTATTTCACATATGGATATAATAAAATATTCTTAACCTCTTTCCTATTACAAATTAATATCATCCTCATATAATCCCGAAGTCATTCAAGCTCGGGTACTTATTTACCTCTCATACCTTGCTCAACAATGTTCTTACCTTAAGATATGAATTGTAATTAAAACCCATGTTTCATTTTAATATCAAAAAGAAATCTCATTTAACTATTTTATTTAAAATACGGTTTTATAAAGCCTTCTTACCTTTGGATATCCCCTTCTCGAATATAACCATTATTTCTTAATTTATTGATTAAGAAATGAATTACTAAAATATCACTTTCCCTTCTACTTCTCCAAACAATTCGTTTAATAACTCGTATTTTTGTTCCAAAACCCTACTACTCACTCATTTACTAAATTCACTTTTAGCACTCTCTTTTTCTAATCCTTTCAACCATTTCCCGCTTTGAAAATCTTATTTCAATTTTCCCAATTTTACTTAATTCCATTATTAAGTAACGTTAATTTAAAACTAACGATTTTAACACCTCATCTCTTATTACAAACCTTGTTTACAAAACTTGGGTTTAATATACAACACCTTTTATCTTTATTCCCTTCACATAATTCGAATATTAAGTAAACATTTATTTAAGCTGTCTTATTCGCTTAAAAATCCTTTATATAATTCGGTTGTAAAAACTCGGGTTTTAATATAAAACCCGTTCATAAAATCCTTCCATAATTCAATTAGATTTCATTCCAACTTCAATTACTTTTTTAATGAATTCAAAATAAAAAAGGTAATCTCCTAAATTATTATTAGTAAAAATAATAATTTATTTCAATCATTAACTATAGTAGTAGTAGTTAATTTCTTTTATTAACTAAAATAAATATAAATTCCTTTTTAAAATCTTATTAAAATTAAACAAATATTCATTAAACTTATTTCATTAAATTATTCAAAACAAACTAACTTAATAGACAATCCCAATTAAAATAGTTGACTTAGTCCACTCGAGCATGATTAATTTGTTAACCAATTCCAATTATAGTTATTCCTTTAAATTAATTATTAATATAATTAATTTCATTAATTGTGTCTCAGAAAAATTATTCAAATCTATATCGTTACGTTAATTTCTGCTCATTCGCTTATAATTCTGGTTAATATCAGAATTTTCCTTATAAAATCATTTGATAATTAATTATAAACTTAATTAATAAATAATAAATATATTTTTTCTTTAAAGAAACTTTAACTTAACGTAATATATTTAAAAAAATCTATCTTCAGTTATAAAATAAATTTTATAACTTCACGTCTATCGATTTACCTGATAGTAAATCAATATTTAGAAGATTTGTAAGCATATAATACTGATTAAACCAACAATATTGCCAATTTGTTTAAACCAAACAAATGTCGCATTTCAGTTCAATAGTCAATCACCAGATCAATCAATCAATCAAAACGGTTCATGTAATGATAATATGAAAATAAACAACATTTTATATATTTGAGGACTCCCATTGGATCCCTCAAACCTGCTCTTCCCTGCATTAAAATAGATTATTTCACATAAATCCATTCAATTCAATTTAACCGATAATTTCTATAACAGCAAATAACGGCTATTTAACATCAAAAAATTAATAGACAATTCAAACAATTTAATATGTTTATTTTATAAACGTGACCAACAGGGTAGGTGACCTTAATTGGGAACAATCATTAAAATAATGATTTGGTATTTCATTGAAATTAAACAACATTTAATTTCATCAGTTTAATTAACATATGAATATATAATTAACAAACTGGCAACCATTAGCATCCATAGCACACAATTATAAAAAAAACCCGACTTATATAAAATATAAGTGGGAAAAACTGAATGAGTTTAACTCATTTTGATTTGATTTGAGGTTGAAGTGGTTCCATTACAGTTAAATGGAAATCGTTTAATTTAACTGAAAAATCATGTTGCTTCCAAATCCGACCATGCTAGCTTCATCATGTTTTGTTCATCAATACGATTCCAACGATATATGGTTTTCCCGGTTCTGATAATATAACAAGTTATAAATATTTTAATTTAACACTATTTAATTGTGATTAAAATCCTTAATAATTAATTAAATAAATAAATTATGGTTTAAATGTTTACCGACCGAATGTAATTTCCAAAACTGTTGCTCTTTGTTTATTCTCCATCGGTTCTCATTTCCTCGGTTTTGAAACATATCCTGTCATTATACAATAATTGATCATTATAATAGGGTTAATCAATATTTAATTACATTCTACTTAACGTAATTACTATTGTAAATTACTTTTGGCCCAACTATTTTCTTTTAAACTCCCTCGCATTACTTCGTTTACAGCTTCCTGAACCCATGCTCCAAAATGGAACACCATCGCACTCTCTTCCTGTTTTAATTGAAAACGCCTTCTGCCACATTGCAAAATATACCAACTGTTATTCTCCAACTCCTTTCATAATCCCAAGGGGAACTGTATATTGGCATCCACTACAAGCTTGGTCATTCTCCAAATTTCACGGCAAAGATGGAGAGCATTTCCAAACCGGTTATCTAGTGCATGTCATTCACCAAATTGTGCCAACTTATCCATCCATGCATGCCCTTTATGCCTAATTCCACTTTGTTTCCCATAACAGTACATATCACATATGAAACCGTTCCTCCCCATCACGTTATACGCCAAGCCTTGCTTTGGCATTTATGTGACAACTCGGAAAATCAGAACCAATTTAAAATTTTTATTTTGGCAATTTTAATGAATTTTGAATATTTAAAATAATTTATTTTAAATAACAACGACTAAAAATTTATTTTAATCGAAGGTAGAATGAATAAATTTATTTTAATTATATAACGAGCCTGAAATGGCGCGGTAGTATGAAAATTCAATTTCAAATTTCAAATGAATGTACAGGATTCAAAACAAATTGAATTTCAGTAAAAGAAGAAATATTTGAATCTGTTTGAAAATATCTTTCCAATGAATGTGAAAAATCCAAATTTCATAACAGGAATAAAAAGTTATGTCCAGTTGAAAATTCAGAATAATCATCGTGGAATTTTATATAATATATAGCCCTTAAAAATAAATATTTTGCAAATGACCTTCGTTTTCGACGAAACCACTTTTGTTAGATCCGGAATGTCAAATTATTGCTAGATTCCAATTTTCATAATTTTGTTAATTAATATGTGAGCGTGGTGAATTTAAATGCATTTGGTCAATTCAGTTTGAATTAATTGACCAGAAAATGGCCATTTTTCAAACGGTCTCCAAATTATACGAAATTAATTTTGTTGGGACCGTATCATCAAAACATAGGTAGATATATTTTTCTAAAATTTTTGGAGTCAATATGTGGACCCGGTAAATTAAAATGTGCGTTGAAATCAATTTTGAACGTTATATTAATTTATATTTTAATTTGATGAAAACTGATCATAATAGTCGAATTTGCTTACCAGACATACCCCATTGTGTCCAAAATGGGGTATTTGCCTAGCGGCGATAGTCGGTGGGTTTGATTTGGAGTTCGTGGCATTGAACGACCAATTAACAAATTAGATAAAATAAAGAGACATATATATAAGTTCAAACAAGGGTCAAACCCTAATTATTTTAAAATGCAAATGCTTGCTTCATTTGTGGAGAGGTTGGATACTATTCTGGGGGAGTGCCCAAGGAAGCAAGGGCAATGTCAAAGGATAGGAACCTCTGGAGGGAAAGTGAATGCTCTCGTGGCTAGTGCACCAGATAGAGGTAGGAGAGTTTCCATGGAAGGTTTTGATTTCCCTTTCCAATCAACCAGTTAGAACTATTTTCGATTCTGGCGCATTCGTATTCAATCATATCTAGTTCTATAGTTAAATCTCTGCACTTAATAACTAGTATGGTAGTGGATCCCGTTGTTGTCTTAAACCCCATTGGTGGTTCGGCTCATTTATCCGTGATTTGTTGGGGTTTGAGAATATATGTGTTAGGCGTCAAGTTTGAGTGCGATGCACATCTTGTTTAATAGGCTAGGGCTTGATTCTAGGGATGGGTTGGCTTACCACATATGGTGCCATTCTGGGCGGTGAGAGGAGGGTCGTTAAGCCTCTAACTTGTCATGGGGGAACCCTCGAAATTTCTTGTGACCCACCAGGGTCTGTCATGCTTAGTTTCCTAGAGTCTCGTGAGGCGTCTATCGATGATCTGCGATAGGCACCAGTAGTCTGTGAGTATCCCGATGTCTTAGACGAGGTTCGAGGATTACCCTCGAGGTGCGAGATTGATTTCCATATATACCTGGTGGACAATGCAAAGCTAGTTGCATTACCTGTGCGCCATATGGCTCCTAAAAGAAAAGAGGTGTGATGACCCCAAAACCCCATACAACGGTGGCAAGGTTAATCTTTGGAATATAACACATAAACAGTAACAAAAGAACAGAAATAAATAAATACACCAGATAATGTACAAATAATACACTGGATAAACATAATCATCAGAGTTACATAGTATACAGGATCATACTTAGTACAGAATAGAGTTCAGCTATACATAAATATCTACAGCAGAAAAACAAAACATAATACAAGGCTGCTAAAAACATAGGAGCTGAACAGCATGAAAAGAGATAAATGGTAGAATCCATCCACAGCTCCAGCTATCCAGAAAGAGCCTGTTAAAACCTGAATACAAGGCTGCCCATGTAGAAAAAGGGGCACCCGAGTTTGCAAGTGAAACAAACTACGAGTCAGTCATGAGACTGGTATGAGAAATCTACTTAACATATTTTATAATATGGCCAATCACAGGATCACGCCACTTTCGTGGAACGGGTTTACTCCATTGAATTGCCAGTGCTTTAATACAAGTAAATCTTTTAAACATCGCAATGCTTTTTATAAAAATGAAGCCATTATAAGACTCAGTTCCCATCACACAATGCAACGCAAACCGGAGGATATAGTTTTACCTTATAATGGCCAAAATATGCTTGATACGAATAAAACAAAAGCATTTGATATTTTTACTAGTGGTTATATGTTTCAAAAACAATTTCTAATCATAAGTATCAATCATAGACGACATTAAAGCCCCATACCACTATGCTGCCATATATAGTTATATAATCAAAACCGCACGGTGTCGTATTTGGAAATTGGATTTCCATCATGAACCAAGGCAAAAGATAATCCTTCCCGACTTCGAGACTCTTTAGCCCGAGCCTTAGGGTCAGAGCGCATCGACCCTTGGATCGTCAGGGCCGCTCCACCGATGTAACGACCCGTGTTTTTGCCCGTCAAATATTTAATTTAATTTATTTATTTTAAATATTATACTGGGAATGTTAATGGAATTTAATATTTAATTCGTTATTAAAACGAAGTTGAACGTTATAATTTATATATATAATATAAATTCGAGCTTGAAAATGGCGTGCAGTTCGTAATTTCGAATTTTGAACTTCAACTGAGAATACAGAGTCCGATATAAGTCGGATTTCTGTGAAACAAGAAACGTTGGAACCGTATTGACGATAACTTTCATATGAAAGAGAAAAATTCAGTTTTCGTGTTATAGACTGCGAGTTATGGCTAAATCAAATTTTGGAAAAAAACACTACGGAAATCGTATCGGCCTTTAAAATGGTCATTTTGCAAACGAACTCTATTTTTGATGAAATTAGTTTCATTGGAACCGTATCGTCAAATTATTGTCAGAAAATCAAACTGCATGGCAAACCGATGTCGTATGTGACCACGGCAGCCGTAAACGCCCAATCAAATTCTATAGCGCATAATTTAATTTAATTTAATAAAGAGATTTTTGAGTGTAACTTGAACAGACGATCGAATTAGGCCACGAAATCAGTCCCGTTGAGTTCGTATCGTCGATTAGAGTCAGGATAGGTATATGATTTGTTATTTTTAGAGACCGGATAATTTGACGTTAAAAAGGGTATTGCGGTGCGCGGTAAAAATAGCCTACCGGGGAAACAGTCTCAGAATGCGACGAAACTGGTGCCGTTGGGTTCGTATCAACAATTATTGTGAGATTTCAAAGTTTCGAGTTGATTTGATTTATCTGGTGATTGTGGAAAAATTAAACGCGTGTTTATTTCTGGTTTTATAAAGGAATTTTTTTCATACGACCTCGGATTTCGATGAAACTTGTCCCATTGGGTCTGGAATACCTTTTTACACCAAGAATAGCTTTTTTATCAGTAAACAGAAATTGTATGAAGTAGGATTTGCGTGTTACTTTATGGGTAAATTTCACCAATAATAAACTAACATTTGTGATATGCCCGTTTACATGACCATACAATGAACCACCGTTTGCATGTGCAAGCATACACTGCAGCTAACCTATATGAAATAAAAACTTAAGAGAAAAACGAAAGAAAGTTCACGCATTTGCAAGCCTACCCTGTGTTTTCATAACCTAACCTATACAGCTGCACTGTACCATGCCATACACCTAAAACTGCTACCCACGACTATTCGAGACTGCACATTATCAGCTATCCTATATATTGAAGCACACCGGCTAGTGAATGGACAACTCAACACAGTCACCTAGTATGGTCCATGTTTTCAAATCGAACTGCTAGCAGTGAAGTGAAATTGCATAGACCCAGTACCTCAGCTACATATATTTACAGCTACATTGGTTCTCTCCTGTCCTATGTCCTGTATGACGAAATATGCCACATGCTACACCATCGCATGTCATCTCCACACACTGACCTGCACTTTCACCATCACCTTCATCCATCACACAGATATGCACCATCGCCTAGCCTAACCTATCACTGAAATTCTATTGGCCTAAAACTTGGATACCACGGTTCTGCCCTTATAAATACCCTGCACTAATTCACAGTTTTACGCATTGCCATTCATGCGGAAAAGCAATGGCAATACAATATATATATATATATATATATATATATATATGCGCCAGGACTAGAACAACAAGCAAAGAAGAAGGTGGTCATTAACGCAAGGGGAAGAACAAAAGGGGGGACTGTTTCGTTTGGAGGTGTCTGGGGTTTTGTTGAAGAGGCATGGGGTTATCGAAGATAAACTAGCGTCAACAGATCCGTGGGGGTCACTTTCGGTGTGGGATCGTGAGTTTGGAAGATCGTAGGTGGGAAGGGACTGGCGTTCGCGGAGAGGCGTTGAAGTGAGACTAGGCTGGGTGGTCGGGCGCAAACTGGTGCGGCGTTGGAGGGAGTACAAATGGTCAGAGAATTGCTGTCGTGGTGAATTGGGCATGATGAAGGGGTTGACGTTGAAGAAAATATATGGTGGGTAGTTGCGTGTAAATGGCAGGTGGGAATGGATAAATGGAAGGGAGGGACGTGGTAAAAATAGTAGCAGGTAGAAGAGGAATTTCGAAGGTGCCTAATTTTGTTTAATTATATACCTATTCCTAAGTAAATTAATGAAAGTTAATTACATATCTTAAGTTTATTTATACCCTGACCTACACACATAACGTGCCCAACCATTAGATTAAATTTGCCTAATAACATTTGTATAGCACTGAACGTAAGTATAAAGGATTATAGTTTCTACGTGCATTATTTTCTAGCTTAAGTGAAAACGAAATTATCAGCTTATAGAAAAATGAACAGTAGAAATATAATATGCCAATCCATTTTGGATGCGATAAATGAACTGATTAACGGAAATTTGGATTAGGAAATTCATTGGTTATTTAAATGTAAACAAATATTATATTAAATATAGAATACCGTATTTAGTTTGTAACCGTGTCATACAGCAACGGTATCAGAAGAAACAAGTGACGTCAGACCTGAATCGACGGACGTACCATTATCGAGCTGTTTTTGGGCGAAGTTGAAAGCAACTGAAATGAACTGTTTGGACGACAAAGGAAATGCGGTGAGTTAAACTCACTCAGTATTTTTCCCATTTATATTTTATATAAACTGGGTTTTTATTTTTTTGTGTGCTCTGTTTGCTGATGGTTGAACTGATTGCTGATTATTTATCCATTGTTGATTTAACTGATGAAATTAAACTGTGTTTAATTTCAATGAAATACCGAATCGTTATTTTAACGATTGGTTCCACTAAAGGTAACTCACCTTGGTTGGTCACGTTTATAAAATAAACGTGTTTTAAATTGTTGAATTGCTTGAATGGTGTGTGGTTGATGTTTAATGACCGTTATTTATTGTTATCAGTTAAATGCAACTGAATGATCTGGGTTGTGATAACCGTTTTGAATACAGGGAAGAACAGGTTGGAGGGACCCAACTGGATCCCTCAAATATATTATTTATTTCATATTATCAATATATGAACTGTCTTATTTGGGTTGACTGATTTGATTTTTGATTGTTGACTGAAATTTCAACATCTTTTTGTTTAAACCAGTAGGCGGTATTGGTTGTGTATTTGGCAGCATATGGCCTATATAATCAATCGTCTTATAGATATTGATTCATCGTCAGGTGAATCGATAGCGATGAAGTTAAAAAAATTAGTTTATAACTGGAGATAGATTTTTGAATATATTATTTTGAATAAAAGTTATTTAAGAGAATTAAATAAATATTTTGTTTATTTAAGACTTTGATTTATTCTTAATCGATTTTATAAAGTAAATTCTGAGGTAAATCAGATTTATAAGTACAAGATAAGAAATAATATCGCATAGTTAACTGTGAATAATTGGTTTGTTAAGTAATTATTTAACGGGATTTATTTAAATTAATTTTATTTTTAATTAATTTGAAATGAGGATTAATTAGAACCGGTTAATGAAATAATCGAGTTTAAAGTTAATTAAATCGACCAGTTTGAATTGAAATAATATTTCCAAAGTGGGTAATGGTTGGATATGTTTGAAAGGAGATTGGTAAGAGTGAATTTTGGTAAAGACATGGGTTATAGGGTTGTATAACCAAATTCAAGTTATAATGGATTTGTTTTGAGACTAGAATGGAATATGGGTTTTGACTACAACTTATATTTATCTGAGGATATGAACGTTGTTGATCAAGGTCTGAGATGTAATTAAAATACCCCAACTTGAACGACATCAGGATTATCTGAAGATGATATTAGTTGGTAATCGTAAAAGAGGTTAGTGATAGTTCATTATTTCCATTTATGAAATAATGCAACGTGATGGAAATTTGGAGATATATATATATATATATATATATATATATATATATATATATAAGGAGAGATCGAGGTAAAGGAAATGTGCAGTTAGTTTTATTTTATTCTAATAAGCATTGGTTATCGTTTCAAGAAAAGGATAAACGATATTACGTAACGTTGTTTATGAATAAATAAGTCGAACAGATTTTCCAAGTTAAATAAGAAAGAAGGATGTAACAAATGATTGGATGGGGGAATTAAGTGGGAAATTAATTTGGTCATTTTGCTAAGTATTATAAAGATTTGGTGTTGAGAACTTTAGTATATAAGAATCAAGTATCGTATTTTTAAAATATTAAAAGGGTTAGAAGTTTTGATTAAACAGAAGTGAATCATTTTGTTTAAATTTAAAAGCCATGTGATGTTGAATACTGAATCAATGAACTCGTTGGAGTGTCATGATTGAAACACCGTATATTTTGATAGTTAACACACCGACTATCAAATCTGTCCAATACGATTGTTGGTATGGAAAGACCGGGATCGAATTTATTCGAAAACCATTCCGACCAACAAATACGTGAAGATCTCAGAAGATGATCGAGATGGAGCATTGGAGACCGTGGATTTTCATACACGGAAGAACCACTAATGTTCTCTGCCTGGCAAGCAGAAATAAGCTGTGATTCTGTCGTGGTTGGAATCTATGGGTTGCAAGGACTTCTCGCTACTGATCCATGGGGTGATTCCTATATTGGATGTGGTAGGAGAGTGCCTTCGGTTCATCCTGTTCCTGGATGACTTGTATTGACGGATGTCTGACAAAGTATTTTCAAAAGAGTCACGTACGTTGATTTTTTCAAACGTACTATAGTTATTGGCGGAGAATTGCCGTTCTCTTAGCTTCTAACTAAAGTATTTTTGTGGACGTTAATTAGTGATATCTGACGTATCTAACGATGTGGCATTCAAAGTGAATGGTGATCAGATGTTCAAAAATAAACTCCGACCTCAAGCCTCATCAACTGGGAAATGAAAAAAATCGGGCAGGCAGCATGGCTATGTGGGTCGCTCCCATTGGGGTGTATAATCACCTATCTAGAGAAAATCCTATTTGCTTCTTAAATCTATGTTTCGATGCTGTCCCTTGTCGGGAGACAGTTGCTGATCCCAACCGTCAGTGATATACATTCGATACACTCAAGCGAAATGAGCGGTCGGTCACGTGAGGGCTGGGTTGCAAAAAGTTCTTGTTGAACCCAGTGTATTTGCCTCTAGAGATACACTATCGGCAGGTGGTCCCATACCTTGTCATAGTTGGAATCCAATCTCCAATAAGCGCCCGCGATTTTTGATTGTATACTATATATATGGAGCGTGAGATGCAAGCGTTCCGCTAGATTTATAATTACTTGTATTTAGACATTATTATAATATCTGAAAAGATATTGGTTTCAAAACAGTTTTGGGTTATCGTAAGGTAAAAACCATCCGTGTTTATGTGTGGATTTGGTCTTACGATTATCCTTTTCTTTTGAAAGATTTTGAACTTTAAAACCAAGATTGGATGATTTACCCTTTTTACTGTGTGAGTTTATCTCACTCTGGTTCACCAGACTGACCCGGTGTTTTGTAAATGCTCGGGTTAGCCCGGAGTGTACAGGTTCAGGTTATCGAATGCTATGAAGTCCAGAGACGAGCTGGAAATGTTCGTACGTATGATATTATATAGCTACTATTCCGCTGTGTGTTGTATATGGGAACAGGTTATTATAAGTGTCCCATTGTGAGGTTGTACTCTGATATTGTAAGTATTTTTAAAGCTCCCAATAAAGATTTATTTTTGTATTATATTTTGTTTCGCTGCGATGTGAGACTCTGTGTTGTGTTGTTTCTTCTTCAATTCTAATATTTCTTTCTTTCTTATCTCACCCTCTAATTTCTTTCTAATAACTATCCAGTGTTTTCGGTGCTTGGAGGGTCGGCATGAGTTATGGTAAAGGTATTTATGTCAATTTCCAGGGCCTGAAAACCGCCAGGTCATTATAGTGGTATTAGAGCTGAAGGTTAAGTGATTACCTTGGCTCTGTGGCGTGATTCAGTAGAGATGGGGTTAGCAATACCCTACAATGAGTTTGAGTGTATATATACGAGTGAACGTACTTGTAGATTTTATAAAAAATTGTTTTATATTATGGAGATTTATAGGTTGAGTTGTTTATGAGTTCTGGCCGATTAGTTTGATCCACTGTATCGATAGGAGTTTCTAAACATTCAAGTACGATAAACCGAAGCAGTATGTTTTGAAAAAGGGTAAATGACATAATTTTACCCAAATTATATTGTAATATAAAAGAATGATTAATATTTGAAGTATTATAGTATATTGGACGTGTTGGTTGGTTATAATTAAAATGGTTATATAAATAACCAATTAGAATTTGTATAATATAAAACAGATTTATTAAATCTCAGATTAAAATCACAATTGGAGTAAAAAGTCCCAAAAGCGGGGAGGTGTTGTAAATGGATATGAATTGGATATATGAGGATTTTAAAATCCTGGGAGATTTTAAATTGTTTTACGAGTATTGTGTTTAGTATTTTGAAATAGATTTCAAAATGAAAGTCGGTTTTGATAAGTGACATAGTATTGAACTCACTTCGATAGCTGGGGGATAACTCTGATGATGATGGCTACATCATCAGTGTTCATTCCCGAGTTCAAAATGACGGATTACTACCAAAATCTTGTTTAGAATTGTTTTAAGAAAAACAAGTTGTTTTGAATCCTGAAAGGGGATGTTTGATTTTTGAAAGAGTTAAACTGTTTAAAAACTCGCAGGGAAATTGTTTGAACAAAGGCAAAATTAAATAGAAATTTGTGAAAGCAAATATGAATTGAAACCAATTAACTGGGAATTGAATCGGGATAAATCAAGTAGAATCAGATTTTGAATTGTGAGACAGGAATCTGAAATGGTGTTGGATTGGTAAGTTAAAAGTTGATATTGATGATAAATGGAAATTGAGTTAAGAATGGGATTTGGCTTGAACGCGTGAAGGATATGGTTTTGAGGATTAAATTGGAATTTTGTTTGGGAGTGCATTTGTATAGGCTGACAGGGCAGCAGATGAAAAGGACATAATGATATGCCCGACAAAAAGGTACACGTTTATTTTTATATGGGTTTGGAGACTTATGAGCCTATTTGGCAAGCCGCTTGGCTGTTTTATTTTCTTTTGGATTGGAGGAGGCCTAGAAAGATGAGTTGTAGTTGTACCGGTTGAGCCGTACAAAGGAGGTGCTGGCGAAATATTTCGGAAATTTAATGTGTTAGAAAATTTTCGATATTTTTGAAATCATTTATTTACGATATTGACTTGATTTTGATTTAAAATAAATTAGATTTAAAACTAAATGGGTTTATAACGTTCTTTCTTACCTTAGCAATTTCGTGGACGAAATTATTTTAAGGAGGGAAGAATGTCACGATCCGTGTTTTTGCCCGTCAAATGTTTGATTTAATTTATTTATTTTAAATATCATATTGGGAATATTAATGGAATTTAATATTTAATTCGTTATTAAAACGAAGTTGAACGTTATAATTTATATATAATATAAATTCGAGCTTGAAAATGGCGTGCAGTTCGTAATTTCGTATTTTGAACTTCAATTGAGAATACAGAGTCCGATATAAGTCGGATTTCTGTGAAACAAGAAACGTTGGAACCGTATTGACGATAATTTTCATATGAAAGAGAAAAATTCAGTTTTTGTGTTATAGATTGCGATTTATGGCTAAATCAAATTTTGGAAAAAAACTCTATGGAAATCGTATCGGCCTTTAAAATGTTCATTTTGCAAACGAACTCTTTTTTCGATGAAATTAGTTTCATTGGAACCGTATTGTCAAATTATTGTCAGAAAATCAAACTGTGTGGCAAACCGAGGTCGTATGTGACCACGGCAGCCGTAAACGCCCAATCAAATTCTATAGCGCGTAATTTAATTTAATAAAGAGATTTTTGAGTGTAACTTGAACAGACGATCGAATTAGGCCACGAAACCAGTCCCGTTGAGTTCGTATCGTCGATTAGAGTCAGGACAGGTATATGGTTTGTTATTTTTAGAGACCGGATAATTTGACGTTAAAAAGGGTATTGCGGTGCGCGGTAAATATAGCCTACCGGGGAAACTGTCTCAGAATGGGACGAAACTGGTGCCGTTGGGTTCGTATCAAGAATTATTGTAAGTTTTCAAAGTTTCGAGTTGATTTGATTTATCCGATGATCGTGGAAAAATTAAACGCGTGTTTATTTCTGGTTTTATAAAGGAATTTTTTTCATACGACCTCGGATTTCGACGAAACTTGTCCCATTGGGTCCGGAATACCTTTTTACACCAAGAATAGCTTTTTTATCAGTAAACAGAAATTGTATGAAGTAGAATTTGCATGTTACTTTATGGGTAAGTTTCACTAATAATAAACTAACATTTGTGATATGCCCGTTTACATGACCATATAGTGAACCACCGTTTGCATGTGCAAGCATACACTGCAGCTAACCTATATGAAATAAAAACTTAAGAGAAAAACGAAAGAAAGTACACGCATTTGCCAGCCAACCCTGTGTTTCATCACCTAACCTATACAGCTGCACTGTACCTTGCCATACACCTAAAACCGCTACCCATGACTATTCGAGACTGCACATTATCAGCTATCCTATATATTGAAGCACACCGGCTAGTGAATGGACAACTCAACACAGTCACCTAGTATGGTCCATGTTTTCAAATCGAACTGCTAACAGTGAAGTGAAATTGCATAGACCCAGTACCTCAGCTACATATATTTACAGCTACATTGGTTCTCTCCTGTCCTATGTGCTGTATGACGAAATATGCCACATGCTACACCATCGCATGTCATCTCCACACACTGACTTGCACTTTCACCATCACCTTCATCCATCACACAGATATGCACCATCGCCTAGCCGATCCTATCACTGAAATTCTATTGGCCTAAAACTTGGATATCACGCTTCTGCCCTTATAAATACCCTACACTACTTCATAGTTTTACGCACTGCCATTCATGCGGAAAAGCAATGGAAATACAAATATATATATATATATATATATATATATATATATATATATATATATATATATATGCGCCAGGACTAGAACAACAAGCAAAGAAGAAGGTGGTCATTAACGCAAGGGGAAGAACAAAAGGGAGGGCTATTTCGTTTGAAGGGGTCTGGGGTTTTGTTGAAGAGGCATGGGGTTCTCGAAGATAAGCTAGCGTCAGGAGATCCGTGGGGGTCACTTTCGGTGTGGGAACGTGATTTTGGAAGATCGCAGGTGGGAAGGGACTGGCGTTCGCGGAGAGGCGTTGAAGTGAGACTGGGCTGGGTGGTCGGGCGCAAACTGGTGCAGCGTTGGGGGGAGTACAAATGGTCGTAGAATTGCTGTCGTGGTGAATTGGGCATGATGAAGGGGTTGACGTTGAAGAAAATATATGGTGGGTAGTTGCGTGTAAATGGCAGGTGGGAATGGATAAATGGAAGGGACGTGGTAAAAATAGTAGCAGGTAGAAGAGGAATTTCGAAGGTGCCTAATTTTGTTTAATTATATACCTATTCCTAAGTAAATTAACGAAAGTTAATTACATATCTTAAGTTTATTTATACCCTGACCTACACACATAATGTGCCTAACCATTGGATTAAATTTGCCTAATAACATTTGTATAGTACTAAACGTAAGTATAAAGGGTTATAGTTTCTACGTGTATTATTTTCTAGCTTAAGTGAAAACGAAATTACCAGCTTATAGAAAAATGAACAGTAGAAATATAATATGCCAATCCATTTTGGATGCGATAAATGAACTGATTAACGGAAATTTGGATTAGGAAATTCATTGGTTATTTAAATGTAAACAAATATTATATTAAATACAGAATACCGTATTTAGTTTGTAACCGTGTCATACAGCAACGGTATCAGAAGAAACAAGTGACGTCAGACCTGAATCGACGGACGTACCATTATCGAGCTGTTTTTGGACGAAGTTGAAAGCAACTGAAATGAACTGTTTGGACGACAAAGGAAATGCGGTGAGTTAAACTCACTCAGTAATTTTCCTATTCATATTTTATATAAATTGGGTTTTTATTTTTTTGTGTGCTCTGTTTGCTGATGGTTGAACTGTTTGCTGATTATTTATACGTTGTCGATTTAACTGATGAAATTAAACTGTGTTTAATTTCAGTGAAATACCGAATCGTTATTTTAACGATTGGTTCCAATAAAGGTAACTCATCTTGGTAGGTCACGTTTATAAAATAAACGTGTTTTAAATTGTTGAATTGCTTGAATGGCGTGTGGTTGATGTTTAATGACCATTATTTATTGTTATCAGTTAACTGAAACTTAATGATCTGGGTTGTGATAACCGTTTTGAATACAGGGAAGAACAGGTTGGAGGGACCCAACTGGATCCCTCAAATATATTATTTATTTCATATTATCAATATATGAACTATCCTATTAGGGTTGATTGATTTGATTTTTGATTGTTGGCTGAAATTTCAACATCTGTTTGTTTAAACCAGTGGGTGGTATTGGTTGTGTATTTGGCAGCATATGGCCTATAAAATCAATCGTTTTATAGATATTGATTCACCGTCAGGTGAATCGATAGCGATGAAGTTAAAAAAAATTAGTTTATAACTGGAGATATATTTTTGAATATATTATTTTGAATAAAATTTATTTAAGAGAATTAAATAAATATTTTGTTTATTTAAGACTTTGATTTATTTTTAATCGATTTTATAAAGTAAATTCTGATGTAAATCAGATTTATAAGTACAAGATAAGAAATAAAATCGCATAGTTAACTGTGAATAATTGGTTTGTTGAGTAATTATTTAATGGGATTTATTTAAATTAATTATATTTTTAATTAATTTGAAATGAGGATTAATTAGAATCGATTAATGAAATAATCGAGTTTTAAGTTAATTAAATCGACCAGTTTGAATTGAAATAAGATTTCCAAAGTGGGTAATGGTTGGATATGTTTGAAAGGAGATTGGTAAGAGTGAATTTGGGTAAAGACGTGGGTTATAGGGTTGTATAACCAAATTCAAGTTATAATGGATTTATTTTGAGACTAGAATGGAATATGGGTTTTGAATACAACTTATATTTATCTGAGGATATGAACGTTGTTGATCAAGGTCTGAGAGGTAATTAAAATACCCCAACTTGAACGACATTAGGATTATCTGAAGATGATATTAGTTGGTAATCGTAAAAGAGGTTAGTGATAGTTCATTATTTCCATTAGTGAAATAATGCAATGTGATGGAAATTTGGATATATATATATATATATATATATATATATATATATATATATATAACGAGAGATCGAGGTAAAGGAAATGTGAAGTTAGTTTTATTTTATTCTAATAAGCATTAGTTATCGTTTCAAGAAAGGGATAAACGATATTACGTAACGTTATTTATGAAGAAATAAGTCGAACAGATTTTCCAAGTTAAATAAGAAAGAAGGATGTAACAAATGTTTTGAAGGGGGAATTAAGTGGGAATTTAATTTGGTCATTTTGCTAAGTATTATAAAGATTTGGTATTGAGAACGTTAGTATATAAGAATCAAGTATCGTATTTTTAAAATATTAAAAGGGTTAGAAGTTTTGATTAAACAGAAGTAATCATTTTGTTTAAATTTAAAGGCAAGTGATGTTGAGTACTGAATCAATGAACTCATTGGAGTGTCATGATTGAAACACCGTATATTTTGATAGTTAAAACACCGACTATCAAATCTGTCCAATACGATTGTTGGTATGGAAAAACTGGGATCGAATTTATTCGAAAACCATTCCGACCAACAAATATGTGAAGATCTCAGAAGATGATCGAGATGGAGCATTGAAGACCGTGGATTTTCATACACGGAAGAACCACTAATGTTCTCTGCCTGGCAAGCAGAGATAAGCTGTGATTCTGTCGTGGTTGGAATCTATGGGTTGCAAGGACTTCTCCTACTGATCCATAGGGTGATTCATATACTGGATGCGGTAGGAGAGTGCCTTCGGTTCATCCTGTTCCTGGATGACTTATATGGATGGATGTCTGACAGAGTATTTTCAAAAGAGTCACGTACATTGATTTCTTCAAACGTACTATTGTTATTGGTGGAGAATTGCCGTTCTCTTAGCTTCTAACTAGAGTATTTTTGTGGACGTCAATTAGTGATATCTGACGGATTGACGATGTGGCATTCAAAGTGAATGGTGATAAGATGTTAAAAAATAAACTCTGACCTCAAGCCTCATCAACTGGGAAATGACAAAAATCGGGCCGGCAACATGGCTATGTGGGTCGCTCCCATTAGGGTGTATAATCACTTATCTAGAGAAAATCCTATTTGCTTCTTAAATCTATGTTTCGATGCTGTCCCTTGTCGGGAGACGATTGCTGATCCCAACCGTCGGTGATATACATTCGATAGACTCAAGCGAAATGAGTGGTCTGTCATGTGAGGGCCGGGTTGCAAGAAGTTCTTGTTGAACCCAGTGTATTTGCCTCTAGAGATACACTATCGGCAGGTGGTCCCATACCTTGTCATAGTTGGAATCCAATCTCCAATAAGCACCCGCGGCTTTTGATTGTATACTATATATGTGGAGCGTGAGATGCACGCGTTCCGCTAGATTTATAATTATTGTATTTAGACATTATTATAATATAAGAAAAGATATTGGTTTCAAAATTGTTTTGGGTTATCGTAAGGTAAAAACCGTCCGTGTTTATGTGTGGATTTGGTCTTACGATTATCCTTTTCTTTTGAAAGATTTTGAACTTTAAAACCATGATTGGATGATTTACCCTTTTTACTGTGGGAGTTTATCTCACTCTGGTTCACCAGACTGGCCCGGTGTTTTGTAAATGCTCGGGTTAGCCCAGGGTGTACAGGCTCAGGTTATCGAATGCTGTGAAGTCCAGAGACGAGCTGGAGATGTTCAGACGTATGATATTATATAGCTACTATTCCGCTGTTTGTTGTATATGGGAGCAGGTTATTATAACTGTCCCATTGTGAGGTTGTACTCTGATATTGTAAGTATTTTTAAAGCTCCCAATAAAGATTTATTTCTGTATTATATTTTGTCCCGCTGCGATGTGAGACTCTGTGTTGTGTTATTTCTTCTTCTTCTTCTATTCTAATATTTCTTTCTTTCTTATCTCACCCTCTAATTTCTTTTTAATAGCTATCCAGTGTTTTTGGTGCTTGGAGGGTCGGCATGAGTTACGATAAAGGTATTTATGTCGATTTCCAAGGCCCGAAAACCGCCGGGTCGTTACAACCGATGTGGATTAAAATGCTTGAACACTGTGTTTCCCCACCCTTTGGGGCGTAAATGAGTCCTATGACTCCATCGGCTCCACTTAGTCACCGATATATCCGAGGCGCCTCGCAATCGAACAACCACACAGGTGAAAACAATATAAATGTCAGGGCTGGTAGGTCACTCACACCACCCTAGTTAGAAGGAAACACATGTCCTTCCTGAGGTCCTCTCGCGGTGTGAGGCTCGCGAATCAATGTTATACACAAAGCTATGCCACACAGGCGGTGCTTTGATCATCAACCACAAGACTTTGCTTTTCAACAAAAGCCTTGATCATTTGCCACTTAGGCATGCCACACAGGCAGTTCACTCCATGCGACTGATTTCTATCAATATATAACCTCTGAGCTCGTACGTCTCGGAGAAGGGCGTTAAGCAAGAGAATAAATTCTCCGCCGCCAAACAGATATATATTTAATAGAGATCAATCAACATAGAACAAAATTGTCAGACACACAGTCCATTTACAAGTACGTTCTGGGTCTGAACGAAACTAGAGGTACCTTATACCTCGCATATCCATCGATCTCCAAGTACGTCTGGGCGATCACCACTTATTATCTATATTTTGGGATGCCTCCCAATCAAGACATCGATTATCATCCAACCGGGGTGAAGATCTCTGGTCTTCAACAACTGTCTCCATCACCGACTTCTTATCGCCGATCAATTATTTGAAATGAGATTGAACTAGGCCTTTACAAATAATTCACGTATATTTAGAATTTAAATCAATTCATTTCAATGGTTAAATTATTCGACATCAATAATTCTGTTCTTAAATGTAATTTTCACGCCAAACACAACCATCAAATATCCAATAAACCGGGTAAATTCGGTTTATTTCCATTCCATGTCGTTTATAATATTTTATAATGATTTATTGCTATTTTTATTCATTAAAAAAAAGCCAATTCATTCAAACGACGCTTCAGGTCATAACGCGGTTGTGGCGCTGTTTTTCTTCAAATTTGATTTACATATATCTGAAAATCTAACTGTTGGATCTTCACAAATTTTATATCATTAGAAAGATCTTTTCAAAACGAATCCAACGGTTTCAGTTTTGGGAAAATCCGACGGTCAGATCTCCTGGTACAATCGTTTGAAGTTACGATTTCAAAATATGAACTACAGCGTTGTTATTCGATTTAATTTAATTATATATATATATATATATATAATCGATTCGGGCGTTGTTTTTCTTCATATTTGAATTAAACATTCTAGACAATCCAACCGTTGGATCTTTACAAAGTTGGTGTCGTTGGAAAGATATTTCCAAAGCGAACCCAGCAGTTTCGTTTTCGGGAAAATCGGATGGTCGGATCTCCCACACTAATCGTTTGAAATCACGGTTTCAAAATACGAACTGCAGCTTCGTTATTCGATTTATTTTAATTATATTTATTTATATATATATAATTCATTCTTCGATTTCAAAACCATATTCATTTCGCACATTTGATAAAACCGGTATTTTTATCCAACAGCTATTTATTTCAACACATCACTAATTTTTTAACAGTTCTTATATATCATAAAAATGTGATTTTTTTATTGTAAAATAATTTGTTTCAAAACACGATTATTTTATATAGTTTATATATATCATAAAAATGTGATTTTTATTGTAAAACAATTTATTTCACAACATGGTTATTTTATATAGTTCATATATATCATAAAAATGTGATTTTTGTTGTAAAACAATTTATTTCAAAACATGATTATTTTATATAGTTCTTATGCATAATAAAAATGTGATTTTTATTGTAAAACAATTTATTCCAAAACACGATTATTTTATATAGTTCATATATACCATAAAAATGTGATTTTTATTGTAAAACAATTTATTCCAAAACGCGATTATTTTATATAGTTCATATATATCATAAAAATGTGATTTTTATTGTAAAACAATTTATTACAAAACACGATTATTTTATATAGTTCATTTATATCATAAAAATGTGATTTTTATTGTAAAAACAATTTATTTCAAAACACGATTATTTTATATAGTTCATATATATCATAAAAATGTGATTTTTATTGTAAAACAATTTATTTCAAAACACGATTATTTTATATAATTCATATATATCATAAAAATATGATTTTTATTGTAAAACAATTTATTCAATACATGAACTTCATTCAACACATGAATTTTATTCAACACATGAATTTCTGTTCAACACATGAATTTCTATTCAATACAAGAATTTTATTTCAACACATGAATTTTATTCAACACATGAATTTCATTCAACCCAGTAATATTTCAGAAAGTTTTGATGGCATAACAGCAGGGTAGTTAAAACCGGCACCGTCCCTAGTACGGCTCCTTGCTCTACCCTAAAGCCTCGCAGCTTTTGACAATGGGGATTTTCAATATCTAGTTCGTATGCAGACGAATTTTCCCATATACTAATCCTATTGGGATTTCAACCGCAGTCAATCATTTCAAATCAACCATTCATGATATTCACCAAATTTTCACATCAACCAATAATCCAAACAATATCACAACCAATATATATCGTCCATGTTCTGTGGACGAGGGGAGTGTATATATATACGTATACTACTATATTTCGAATTCATTTCAATATCATTTCAATTCATTTCAACGCATATATCATTTTTACAACGCATATATAACTTATACATCGAACATACAACTTATACAATGCTTATACATGAGGTGTACAACGCTTATATAACTCATACATCGACTATATAATTTATACATCGTTGTTTCCATATCGTTTATAATTCAGAAATCTCACATTGGGTTCCACTCCTCCAAAAATTGTAGAAGACTCAGAAAAATATCCGGTCTATTATAGAATGTAGAAGACATCCACACGAGTCCACTGTCTCTTGTTTCACTGGATTTTGATCGCATAGCAAAAAGATATGATTTTTAGAAGTTTGCAACACCTTAAAGTGTAAAAATCAGTTCAAATTATATACAGCCGTACCTCTCAGCAAAAGGTTCAAAACTAGGGATGGATTTTGCGCGCAAACCGTGTAGCGGTTGGACGATCGGGTTGCACGAGGTCGAAGAGGGAGGTGGGGCGTCGGTTCACCTGAAGTGGGGCCCACTTCGGTGGTCAGGTACGGCCACGACGGCGATCGAATGTCTCCGACTTTCAGGGCTCCAAACTCGAGGCACACTACACGATAACTGATGAAGCTTAGATGGATTTAAAGAGGAGGAAGAGTTCTTCAAAATCCCTACTGGAGCACTCGAATTATTGCGTGGATTGGGAGTTATGAAGGAGAGAAGGTGGAAGCTCTTTTCCGCCGTGCACCTGGGTTGATTATCGGGGAGAGAGAATGTGAGGCTAAACGTGATTGGCCCTTGAATTATATTTAAATTTTTAATTTAATTAAATCCAAAAATACTCGTTATCACATACGAACCCCAATTCAAACCCAACGACTGTCATCCCCAGCTAAATACCCCCATTTCGAACACAATGGGATATGTTTCGTAGGCCCATTCGAGTGTTTCAGTTTGTTACTCTTCAAATTAAAATACAGAACATTCAATATTCGATTTGAACGTACATTTCAATTTGCTGGGGCCACATACTGATCCCAAAAATTCCAGAAAAATAAATCTAGTTTTGTTTTGATGATATGATCCCAACAAAACTAGTTTCGTCGAATTCTGAGACCGTTTGAAAAATGGCCATTTTCTGGTCGATCCAACTTAACAGAAATCGATCAAACACATTTTCCTTCGCCACGCTCACATACTAACTTCAAAAATTTTGGAATTTGAAAACTAGCAATAATTTGACATCCGGATCCAACAAAATAGGTTTCGTTGAATTCTGAGGCCGTTTGCAAAATGTTTATTTTCAAGGGCTATATATATTCTATAGCGATCTTTCTGAAAATTCATTTGGCCATAACTTTTGATTCCCGCTATGAAACATCAATTTTTCGGATTCATTAGAAACATGTTCATTAACAGATTTAGATATTTTTGGTCTCACTAAAATCCATTTTAATTTGCACCCGGTACAGTCAGTCAAGGTTCAAATTTAAAATTTGAAACAGCCGCACCATTTCGGGCCTTGTTTATAATTAAAAATAATTATATTTATTTTCAAATGTCGATTCAAACATACTTTTGGTCGTTTTTATTTAAAATAATTTATTTTAAATATTTAAAATCCAATAAAATAGCCAAATTAAAAATTTTAAATTGGTTCAGATTTTTCGGGTTGTTACAATCTCCCCCACTTTAAACTTTTCATCCTTGAAAAGGGACAAAGTCGAAAGTTGTTTAATTAACCGACTCAACTTTCATTCTGGCTTCCATTCTTCAACTTTTCAGTTTCTATGAATTTTCAATTTCTTCAAAAATTTGCCTAATACCCTAAATTTTCGAAAAATTTCACCATAACCTCCCATACACCGGGAGCTTCAGGATCCCACGTTTTAACAATATAAGATGAGATCCATGTTTATTGTATTCATTAATGCAACACAACTAATTATGGTTGATCATATAATTTTATTTCTCACTTTTATCAAATGTAGACCTGGGTCCTATAAACGCTTACACATGTATTATTTAAAACGATTTATAAATTACGTTTTAAAAGGATATCGACGTAGTATATATTATATATATATAATATAATGGCATGAATAGAACGCGCCGCGCTGCTGTAGTTCGCGAATTTCGACCATTGACTTTGAACAGATATTACGGGAGATCCGACCGTCGGATTCTCCTAAAACCGGAAACGTTGGGTTCGTGTCTATAAGAGCTTTCTAAGAATATTTGAAATTTGAAATCTAACGGTTGGATTTGGAATTATGTCCAAATCAAATTTGGAAAAGGTTGTTGTAAGTGCAGTTCGATGGCCGTTGATGGAAATCGACTGTACGGGCCATGATAAAATTATTAAAAATAGTAATTATTTGTGTAAAATCATAAGAAATGATTTGGAAAGAATTGGGATGAAAAAAATTCCATATTTGAAAAGATAAGAATAGATTTTTATCGAAATGAACTAGTTTTGAACTAGAATTATAATCCCATTTATTTTTAAAATAAATAAAGTGGATTTGAAATGGTTTTGAAAATAACCCGGATTTCCAATATATAAATTCGAAATGGATTTGAATCAAAATTGTCTTTGGAATATTTTGATGTTGGATTTCGTGATTATATATATATTGTTATGGAAATTTGAAAGATATATTTATATCGTTATTTCCAATACGATATTTGTTGGTTGTAGAATTTGATATTGAATATAAGCCGATATATTTTCTATTCAGAGCCTTGTATTTAATATCAAATGGGATTTGGGTTGGTCGTGAATGGTGTGTCTTCATTAACACTATTCTTAAACCCAGTGGAGAAAAGATTAAATCTTTTTATTTAGATTTAATGAAGTATACCAATTAAATGGTATTTGATCGGAATTGAATTTGAATAGATTTTTGGGTTAATCGTGAGCGGTGTTTCAAATAACACTTATTCTTTAACCAGATAATTAATGGAATGTGATTTTGAGTTTATCTGAACCGTGTTTTAAATGACATTGGTTCTTTAACCAAGTTAAAGACACGATATGATTTCACAAGTTAAATAATCATTGATAGTGATTTTTGGGATGATTAAAACCAAGTGGGGTTTTAGTGAATCTTTAATTAGATTGAAACGATCGAGAATGGAGTATCACCAGTTTTGCTCCAGGCGATAGTTAAATCTTTAATTAGATTTGAACGTGAAATGGTAATTGAATTTACTAATAACACCGTGGTGTTAGATATGAAGTATTACCTGTTTTACTTCATGGGATGAATAAGTTGGGGTTGGGAAATTTAACAATTGATTACTTCGGTAAGGTTCGTTACTCCCGAACAGCTTGGATAAAACATAATTTAGTTTGAATTGATATTCAAAAGAAGATTAAAGAATAAATTTAAAGAATTTATCTTTGATAAAATTAATGGGAACATTTCCCAAAGTATAAGAATATTTGAATAAAAGGAATATTCTGAATTGGAATGAGGCGTATGTTGTGTTTATGTAACACTTGTTTATAAAATATGCGAGTTATTCGGAAAGATCGGTTTATCCCATTCTGAATAACTGATACGATGATTAGTCGAAGATGAAGACGGTGGGTGAAGACCGGAGGTCTTCACATCGTTTGGGTGATTACTGATGATCTTGATTGGGCTGTACACCCAAGAGGAGGGAATTAGTTAGAAATCGTCCAGACGTACTTAGAGATCGATGGATATGCGAGGTACAAGGCGCCTCCGGTTTCGTTCAGACCCAGAACGAACTTGTAAATGGACTATGTGTCTGACATTAGATTTTATTCTGTGTGATTGATTTCTAATAAATATATATATCTGTTTGGTGGCGGAGAATTTATTCTCTTGTTTAACGCCCCTCTCTGAGACGTACGAGCTCAGAGGTTATATATTGATGGATATCAATCGCATGGAGTGAATTGCCTGTGTGGCATGCCTAAGTGGCAAATGATCAAGGCTTTTGTTGAAAAGCAGAGTCTTGTTGTTGATTATCAAAGCACCGCCTGTGTGGCACAGCTTGGTTTAGCATTGATTCGCGAGCCTCACACCCCGGTTTTGAACCAGAAACAGGAGAGGACATCAGGGAGGACATGCGTTTCTTTCTAGCTAGAAGTGGCGTTAGTGGTTTGACAAGCCCTGACGAGTTTGACTTATGTGGTTGTTAGGTTGTGAGGCGCCTCGGATATATCGGTGACTATGTGGAGCCGATGGAGTCATAGGACTCATTTACGCCCCAAAGGGCGGGGAAACGCAGTGTTCAGGCATTTTAATCAAAATCGGTGGACAGGCACTGACGATCCAAAGGCTTTACTGAGTACTTGCCTGAGACTCGGCTAGACAGTCTTGAATTCGGTAAGGACTATCTTTTGCCTTGGTTCACAGATGGAAATCCAATTTCCAATACGTGACATTTGCGGCTTTGATTGTAGAGCCTAGTATTGGCGACATGATATATGATACCCATGGCCTCTATGATTAGTACTTATGATTGAAATTGTTTTGACACTATACACTTACAGTAATAATAAAAGGTGAAATTTAGCGTATCAAGCATTCTTTGGCTACTATTAGGTAAATGTAACACCCCACATCCGTTAGTGTCACTCACAAAGGGAATGCACTAAGTTCTGTGGAGCATTTAGGGTAAAAAATGCAGATAAATTACAAGACAGACAAAAATTACAACAGCGGAAAATAAAACTTTGCTTTATTGATAAAATAGTTTGTACATCGATTTCTTTATAATATCAGAGTATCATCTGTCTTACAAAATAAAGAAGCATAAAACAACATTTATATTCCCCAATTTTAGCTAGAGCCAGCCATAACATCTGAAAAGATAATCCAAGCAAAACTTCGACAAATCTTCAAGCTGAGAAAGAGTGATAGTCCAACTTAACCTGAGCTATACTATTTCCTCCCTTACTACCCGGGGGGGGGGGGGGACGGAAGAAAAGAAGACGAAAGAAAAACATTGTCAGACATAAAGCCTGAGTAAGTTCAGTAACTTCTAGCATGTGAACATGGAAAAACAAAACGACATGAATTAACTGAATACAAGATAACACCATGATGATAGGATCAGCAAGGTTTGACAAGATTAACACAAGATATGCTAAGACAAGATAAACTGGATATGCTCTAATACTTTCGCCGCTTCACTATTTCCTTGTTTACTGATTTCTATATCTCTGCACCACCTAACTAGTGTCCCAACTAGTAACGATAACGTGATCCCAATCCCTGTAATTTACATTGCCTTTAGGCATACATTTATTATTTATTACCTAGATCTAATCTAGGGTTTACTATCAAGTGCTTTCTAGATTCAACTAGAGTTTATGCCTTCTGCTGAACGCTTCTCGAGTTCAGGGTTTATGCCACCTAGTCCAACTAGGGATTATGCTACCTGTCGAACGATGCCCCCTAGTCTAGGACACACTACCTAGAGTGGTATATGTTCCTAGACTTCCCCACGCATGTATCGCGAATCGTTATCGCTTGTCTAGATGCACATGTCCTGTAATGTGCGGCCCGAGTCCTGTGGCAGGGCAAATCAAGAAACACAGAACTCGGTCGAGAGCTTTCAGATATCAGCCGATGCAGATGCTAAGGTTTGTTTTTGTTGTATATAACAGTGTTGTATACACAATTATATACAATTATATGTTTTTTGTTTGATGATAACAACTAAATATATTTTATTATTGAATGTGTTGATTTACTACACAACAAACAGAAATATAGTATTTCTATTTAAACAAAAATAACTGTACAGAAATTTGAACAATCACACAGTATTTTATTTAAATAAAAATATTTTATTTCAATATCAAAAAGTACATCTTTTTACTCCACTATTTGACATACTACATTTCATTCATACAACTACTTTTATATTCACATATACAGACAATTATACATTGACACTGTTATTTTTACTGTCTTCCATCTTATGTCTTCACAAGCTCCAGTCAAGTCCTGTCTTCATACCTGTCACAAGAAACGCACACACACAGTAGACTACAACAAAAATAAGTTCAAATACAACTAAATAAAAATTTAGTTTTAAACTTTATTTGCCTCAGAATTACGGTGTGTTTCTCATCACTTTTCTAGACTTGATCTGATATGCAGGGACAGAAAAACTCGTCTGGATGGCTGCATATACACACGTGTATACATGTGTGCACTGCAACGCCAATCCAGTGTCGCGACTGAGGAGTAGCCACAAGGACCATCTCGACTCAGTGCAACAACAAAACAAAGTCAACACAGCAAATCATGGTCCAAATCAAAAGTCAAGATACAAGGCACGAGTGATCGAGCAAAAGGTCAAAGCATATTTTTCAGGTTGCATGGTAACAGCAACATAAGTAGAGCAAGTGCAAGTTTCAGCTCAACACAGTCAAGATGTACATGCAGTTTTTAAAGTGGTGTTTTGGCAAATCAGATTACACTCAGCAAGGCAAGACCACAGAAGTACATGCATGGTAGCCCAAGCACACAATGCAGCAACAAAACCAAGTAGCTAAGCAATGGTTAAATCAAGCAAGCGCCAAATAACATGATCAACAAATTTGAACAAAAGCATGAACTGGGTGAACATTTCAAGTAAATAAGTGTGCTACATTAATATCAGTTCCAGGTCAGCAAGCACAGTCTCATGCAAAATGTGAAACAACAATGATGCAGCAGCTAAGGAGTACTCAGTTTTAACAAAACAGCGCAAGTGTATGGCCCTAACATAGGACAAGCAGGTAAAATTAAGGCAACAACTACAATCAATATGCAACAATGTCGAAGTTTCAGAACTGCCAGGTTTTGGACATTAAAATTCTCAGACTCAACCAAGTTAGAAAAACATTTGCAATGGCAATATAAAGTTATAAACACAATAATGGAATGTCACAGAGGATACAAGTTACAATAAAGCAGATGAGGCACGGCAAAAATTACAAAAGTATAGTATCAGTTAAGGTGTTCAAAATCAGAGTACAGCATCAATTAAAAAGTTTGGCAAGTTCAAGTGTTGATAATGTTCAAAGGAAGATCAAAAGCAGTACCCATTTTTGATCAATAAAGAGTTACCATAGTGATCAAGCATAATATCAGTTCTTAACAAGATCAAGACTGTATCAAGAAAAACATCAGGTTCTAAAATACAAGAGTAATCAAGATAGAAACTGCTCTTATCGGTTAAAATCAGATTCAATGATCAAGCTCTGTTAAAAGAGAAAAGAATTTTCCATAAACTCAAGATTCAATTAAAAGCCCAAAATTCACGCAAAATATATATTAATCACAAGTTCAAACCAAGGAATTCAAAGTAAAGGAAGACTCAATCAAAAGTTCCAGATCAACGCAGCAAATCAGGGAAAGTTAAGACCAAATCCGTAAACAAAATTCTCGAATATATCACGACTGAGTCTAAAGAGAAATCAGAGAATATATAGGATTCTTAATCCTATAAATACACAAAATCATCATCGGTTTTAATATCATCCAAGTTTCAACGCAATAAAAGAAAAACTAGAAGTGGAAAAATCATACCAATATTCACTTGGATCTGGATCGAGTGAATCTGCAAATCGAAGAACCAGAAAACCATCAGAGCACGAGATCAACATCGGCAAACATCAGAGCAAGAGTACAATCAATCATTTTGCAGAGAATCGGATTCCAGAAGGAAACCCTAGATCGCAAGAAGGAAACCCTAGATCGCAAACCCTAGGCCACCATTTTTTACAGAGACAAAGGAAGCATGGGCTAAACAAAGTAAAGTGGTGGAGCAATGAAATAAGGGAGCCGCCTTTTTTTTCTCTTATGTTAAAAAGGGGATAACCCTTAACCTTTAAACTCCTAGGTTTTTTTTTTGTTTTAAAATTCAAATTTCATCTCTTAAAGTCAATAACTACTAGTGTTTGTAGTTGGAAAAATCACAACTTAACGGATCAAGTTGTGTCAAGGTCTTAAGCGTAGGGTTTGAACAGTCGGGAGCGAAGGTCGCAAGTTTACAAGAGTCTGTAAGCGAAGAGATTGTTTATAATTCCTAGTAGAAAGCTTGGATGCAGCAGTAGACACAGTTTTGCCGAAGCTGGGTATTTTCTGTGTGTGATTTTTCTTCCTGCAATTTATTATTTTATTTTAAAATTTATTTAATTTACAATAAACCCTATTCACTCCCCCCTCCCCTCTAGGGTTAATTTAGATCCTACAAGTGGTGTCAGAGCGGGTATTTTTAACTCTAGATTCATGAATTTGTCAAACAACGCTTTTTCTGAGGGTCAGTCCATAGCTAGGCCACCAATGTTTAATGGAACCGATTATGCCTACTGGAAAGCTAGGATGAAAATTTACTTAAGTTCTGTCGATTATGATGTATGGGATATTGTTGAGACAGGCTACAAACCTCCCGTTACGATTATTAATGATATTGAAATTCCTAAGCCAAAAGATAAGTGGGATGCTAATGATAAAAAATTATTCTCAACTGATGCCAAAGCAATGAACGCTTTAATTTGTGCTCTTGATAAAACTGAGTTTAACCGTATATCTCACTGTTCAACTGCGCAGGAAATTTGGCATACTTTGGAAGTTATACATGAAGGAACATCTCAAGTCAAGGAATCTCGTCTCACACTAATTTATGAAAATTTCACGATGCGGAAAGACGAAGATATAAAAGAGATGTATGGTCGATTTTCCACACTAATTTATAATGCAAGGGCTCTTGGTAAAGTCTACACTGAAGTAGAATTAATACGCAAGATACTGAGAGTACTGCCAATGAATTTCGAAGCTAAAGTAACTGCCATTCAAGAGTCAAAAGATCTAAATAAGTTGAAAATAGAAGAATTGATTGGAAACTTGATCGCTTATGAAATGGAGCTAAAAGCCAAAAAAGGACGCAATGAGTCAGAATCAAAGAAAAAGACAATCGCTCTAAACAGCACTGTTGAAAGTAATGATGAAGCTGAGAATCCCATTGAAGAATTGGCAATGGTTCTTAAAAGGTGGTCTAACAAGAAATACAAGTCACGAAAGAAGAATTCAAAATCCAACAAATCCAAGAATTCAGACAACTCAGACGATGAAGTGATATGCTACAACTGCAATAAACCAGGCCATATCAAACCAAATTGTCCACTACTTCAGAAAGACAGAAAGAAGAAGAAGAAAAAGAAAAAGAAAGCTTTTGCAGCTACATGGGATGACGAAGAAGGAGAAGAAGAAGACTTTGACAGCAATAAAGAGGAAGCCAATTTGTGTCTTATGGCACAGTCAGATTCAGAAATTAGTGAAGAAGATTCCACTGAGGTACCAAATTACTCTTATAAAGATTTAATTCTAATGTGTCATGATCTTACCAAAACCGTTGATTCTCTTGAGCTAAAAGTTAAGAAATTAAAATCTGATTGGTTAAAATTAGTTCACGAAAACAATAGGCTAGAAACTGAGCTTAAAAAGGTAACAAACCTTGATTGTGAAAACTGCAAGTTTTTAAAACAAGAGCAAACAGAATTTGAAGCAAAGTTTGAGAAATTAAAAAAAGGAATACTTGGCTTTAAAAGAAAGTGATGACACAAAAAGAAAGAATTTCATCAATAGATGCACTTCGCTTGTAAATGAAAATGCAGCACTTAAAACCAAAATAAAAAATCTTGAAATAGCATTAAGTAAGTTTTCAAAAGGGGAAAAGTCATTTAGGATGCTGCTTGGAAATCAATTATATGCTAATAATAAGAAAGGATTAGGATTTGGGAAAACACATATTAATATGAATGATAATGCAAAAGGTGGAAGTGTTTTTCCTAAATGTATAAAATGTGGAAAAATTGGACATAGCTATGAAAAATGTCAAAATAGGAACAATAATAAAAAATTCATACAAATTTGGGTTCCAAAAGGGTCGACAAGTAATTGTAATAGATTTGGATTTGATAAGAACAAACAAATTTGGATTCCAAAAGGATCTGTTGTTCAAAATCAAAATTTTTCAATTACTAATTTTATTAGACCTACGAGTTTCTCTAGGTCATTCTCTTCTTCTCATGTGTAGGTATGTTGGCGGGCTAAGGAACAATAAGAATGGTACTTGGATTCAGGTTGTTCCAAACATATGACAGGAGATAAATTAAAGTTCCTTAGCCTTGAAAAACATAAAGGAGGAAGTGTGATAATGGGAGATAACAGAAAGTGCAAAATTATTGGTAAAGGTAAAGTAGGTAATAGTACTTTCTCCTTAACTAATGTTTTATATTTTGAAAACCTGCATCATAATCTCATTTCCATAAGCCAACTATGTGACAAAGGAATGAGTGTGATATTTGATAATGAATCTCGCAAAATTATTGAAAAACCCACAAACAGTATTGTGTTCACGGGAAAAAGAAAAGGAAATGTTTATACGATTTCATTTGATGATTTGACTCTCTCACGATGTTTAATAGCTACGGATGAAGAAGTTTTCTTATGGCATAGGAGATTGGGTCACGCTAGTATGAGTCTCTTGGAAAAACTTGAATCAAAAGAATTGGTAAGAGGACTACCACATCAGAAATATAAAAATAATAAAGTGTGTAAATCAT
The DNA here is from genome assembly GCA_030737875.1 of Allium sativum. Lineage (NCBI taxonomy): Eukaryota > Viridiplantae > Streptophyta > Magnoliopsida > Asparagales > Amaryllidaceae > Allium > Allium sativum. The sequence continues at coordinate 34,565 of JASFAX010003120.1, forward strand.
GTGCTATGGGAAAATTCAATCGTTCATCATTTCGTCCCAAAAACATTGTTAGTACTAATAGGGTACTTGAATTGATTCACATGGATTTATTTGGACCAAATGAAATTGCTAGCTTGAATGGAAAACGTTATTGTTATGTGTTGGTTGATGATTATTCTAGATTTACATGGGTTTATTTTCTAGCCAAAAAATCCGAAGCTTTTGATTACTTTTCAAAGTTTGCAAAACTCGTTCAAAATGAAAAAGGTGTTTCAATAAAAACTTTAAGAAGTGATCACGGTGGTGAATTTGAAAATTTGGATTTTGAAAATTTTTGTGAAGAAAATGGTTTTAAACACGAATTTTCTGCTCCTCGAACACCCCAACAAAATGGGGTAGTCAAAAGGAAAAATCGTACATTACAGGAATTGGCTAGATCTATGTTAAGTGAATATAATTTGCCATTGACTTTTTGGGCAGAGGCAGTTAATACATCCTGCCGTGTAATGAATAGAGTAATGATAAGACCAATACTCAACAAAACATCCTATGAATTATGGTTTGACAGAAAGCCTAACATTTCATATTTTAGAGTTTTTGGATGCCCTTGTTATCTTCTTAATACAGGTGATCATCTTGGTAAGTTTGAATCAAAGGCCGACGAGGGAATTTTCATGGGTTACTCTTCAAGAAGCAAGGCTTACCGAATCTTCAACAAACGATCAAAAACTATTGTTGAAACCATAAACGTGAAATTTAATGAATCAGATCTGGATACGGTGGACAAAGAGAAAAACGATGAGGGAATTACATATGAAGGTGAAAAAGAAAATAGCAAAGAGAAGACTGGCAGTGATGATCCAACAAAACAAACATTTGAAGTTGAGAAGTTGAAATTCAAAGCCAACCATCCTCCAGAATTGGTAATAGGAAATCCAACGGCAGGTATACGAACTCGTTCATCATTTAATAAAGATATCTGTACTTTTTGTATTCACAGTTGTTTTATCTCTGAAATCGAACCTAAAAATGTTGAAATTGCACTTAATGATGAAAGTTGGATTTTAGCGATGTAAGAAGAACTTAATCAATTTGAACGGAATAAAGTTTGAAAATTAGTTCCCAGACCGAATGACTATCCAGTAGTAGCAACTAAATGGGTGTTCAAAAATAAACTTGATGAATCCGGAAATGTAATTAGAAACAAAGCTAGGTTGGTTGCAAAAGGATATAATCAAATTGAAGGCATTGATTTTGATGAGACATTTGCACCAGTAGCTAGGTTAGAAGCCATTAGAATTTTGCTCAGTTTTGCATGTTATAAAGGTTTCAAACTTAAACAAATGGACGTAAAAAGTGCGTTTTTAAATGGAAAATTAAAAGAAGAAGTTTTTGTGGAACAACCCCCTGGTTTTGAAAATCATGAATTTCCAAATCATGTATTTAAACTTGAAAAAGCATTATATGGTCTTAAACAAGCTCCTAGAGCTTGGTACGATTGTTTAAGTGCATATCTTTTGTAAAATGCTTTTAAAAAAGGCAGTGCTGACACTACATTATTTCTATTACATGAAGGTGATAATTTTTTAATAGTCAAAATTTATGTTGATGATATTATATATGGTGCTACTAATGACTGTTTGTGTGAGAAATTTGAAAAAGTCATACAGGATAAATTCGAAATGAGCTTAGTAGGTGAATTAAAGTACTTCCTTGGATTTCAAATCAAACAAAGCACCAAGGGTATTTTCATATCACAAACATAATACATTGCTGAATTGCTGAAAAAATTTGGACTAGAAAATGCAAAACCACTCAGAACATCGATGAGTTCTTCAACCAAGCTTGACAAAGACGAGAAAGGAGTTGCAGTTGATCAGAAAAAATACCGTGGAATAATTGGTTCACTTCTTTATCTCACTGCATCTAGGCCTGATATTATGTTTGTTGTTTGTTTATGTGCACGCTTTCAATCTAATCCAAAAGAATCTCACTTAAAAGCCACAAAAAGAATATTAAGATATCTTTTGCACACACACAAATTTGGTTTATGGTACCCCGCATGCAATAATTTTGAATTAATTGGATATTCTGATGCTGATTATGCTGGATCCCTTGTTGATAGAAAAAGCACTAGTGGGACTTGTTTTATGCTAGGACGCTCGTTAGTCTCATGGTCAAGTCGAAAACAAAATTGTGTTGCTTTGTCCACAACCGAGGCTGAATACATTGCTTTAGGAAGTTGTTGTGCACAAATACTATGGATGATGCAAACTCTTTCAGACTTTGGTCTAATTTATAAAAAAGTACCACTAAAATCCGACAGTAAAAGTGCTATAGACTTGTCTAATAATCCTGTTCACCATTCACGCACTAAACACATAGATGTGAGACATCATTTTATTAGAGATCACATTTCACGAGAAGATATTTGTATTGAGTTTATTTCAACTGACTGTCAACTTGCTGATATCTTTACAAAACCTCTTCCCGAAGATAGATTTTCACGATTACGCTTAGATTTGGGAATTATAGAAATTGATTGATCATTATCCATTTTTCAAAAAAAAAAATTCTTAAATGGTTATTCAGGAGTCAAAAGATTGATCATTTGAACTATTTTGGAACTCGTTGAAAATTATATCAGATCTTGGAATTGTGATGAATATTGACTATAATATTTTTTTTATCATGAGGAAATATTTTTAAATCTCATAATGATTGGACAGATTTTATAGTACTTTTGAATTAGAGCTTATTTTACGACCATCTTCTATATCTACCATACTTCTGTCACTCATCATGGTTTTATTTAATTTGGGGAGTTCTAATTATTCTTGGAGTTTAGAAATAAATAAATAAATAAATAATTTATCCTTGGTACTCACTCCCATTTAAAAGTCCTCGCGGTTATGCGTGGGTGAATTACCTTAATCTCTATGTGCTTCCATTCTCACTTAAAAGACCTTTGGGCTGTGCATGGATGGAACTCATCAGAGAGGATAAAGTTAAGTTACTACTAACTCCATTTAAAAGACCTTTGGGCTATGCGTGGTTAGGAAGTGCTTAACACATTTTTTTTAAGCATATTTAAAATCTTTAAATTTTACATTCAAATATTCAATTTTTATTGAACTCTCCTAATTCTATAAAATCCACATTAAATCCATTCATTTTGAAAGTGAAATTTGTCTCTGACTCAAAGAATATTGTGATTTCTGTTTGATTCAATGAGATTTACGATATACTACCCTCTTGATCTGAATTTATATTTCTAGTTTATATTCATCACTGTTTTAATTTCTGTTATTCTTTTGATGATAACAAAAGGGGGAGAATGGTCAAGATTTTGATGGATGAGTAAGCATTTATAGAATATTTTGAAATTGGGTGATTGATTAATTTATTTCAAAATCTATGCATCAATAAGGGAAGCTTAGTTGCAGGGGGAGCATACAAATAGGGGGAGTAATATACTTCACGTTTCAAACACATTCAAAATCTTTTATTTGTTTGTCATCATCAAAATGGGGAGATTGTTGTATATAACAGTGTTGTATACACAATTATATACAATTATATGTTTTTTGTTTGATGATAACAACCAAATATATTTTATTATTGAATGTGTTGATTTACTACACAACAAACAGAAATATAGTATTTCTATTTAAACAAAAATAACTGTACAGAAATTTGAACAATCACACAGTATTTTATTTAAATAAAAATATTTTATTTCAATATCAAAAAGTACATCTTTTTACTCCACTATTTGACATACTACATTTCATTCATACAACTACTTTTATATTCACATATACAGACAATTATACATTGACACCGTTATTTTTACTGTCTTCCATCTTATGTCTTCACAAGCTCCAGTCAAGTCCTGTCTTCATACCTGTCACAAGAAACGCGCACACACAGTAGACTACAACAAAAATAAATTCAAATACAACTAAATAAAAATTTAGTTTTAAACTTTATTTGCCTCAGAATTACGGTGTGTTTCTCATCACTTTTCTAGACTTGATCTGATATGCAGGGACAGAAAAACTCGTCTGGATGGCTGCATATACACACGTGTATAAACGTGTGCACTGCCACGCCAATCCAGTGTCGCGACTGAGAAGTAGCCACAAGGACCATCTCGACTCAGTGCAACAACAAAACAAAGTCAACACAGCAAATCATGGTCCAAATCAAAAGTCAAGATACAAGGCACGAGTGATCGAGCAAAAGGTCAAAGCATATTTTTCAGGTTACATGGTAACAGCAACATAAGTAGAGCAAGTGCAAGTTTCAGCTCAACACAGTCAAGATGTACATGCAGTTTTTAAAGTGGTGTTTTGGCAAATCAGATTACACTCAGCAAGGCAAGACCACAGAAGTACATGCATGGTAGCCCAAGCACACAATGCAGCAACAAAACCAAGTAGCTAAGCAATGGTTAAATCAAGCAAGCGCCAAATAACATGATCAACAAATTTGAATAAAAGCATGAACTGGGTGAACATTTCAAGTAAATAAGTGTGCTACATTAATATCAGTTCCAGGTCAGCAAGCACAGTCTCATGCAAAATGTGAAACAACAATGATGCAGCAGCTAAGGAGTACTCAGTTTTAACAAAACATCTCAAGTGTATGGCCCTAACATAGGACAAGCAGGTAAAATTAAGGCAACAACTACAACCAATATGCAACAATGTCGAAGTTTCAGAACTGCCAGGTTTTGGACATTAAAATTCTCAGACTCAACCAAGTTAGAAAAACATTTGCAATGGCAATATAAAGTTATGAACACAATAATGGAATGTCACAGAGGATACAAGTTACAATAAAGCAGATGAGGCACGGCAAAAATTACAAAAGTATAGTATCAGTTAAGGTGTTCAAAATTAGAGTACAACATCAATTAAAAAGTTTGGCAAGTTCAAGTGTTGATTATGTTCAAAGGAAGATCAAAAGCAGTACCCATTTTTGATCAATAAAGAGTTACCATAGTGATCAAGCATAATATCAGTTCTTAACAAGATCAAGGCTGTATCAAGAAAAACATCAGGTTCTAAAATACAAGAGTAATCAAGATAGAAACTGCTCTTATCAGTTAAAATCAGATTCAATGATCAAGCTCTGTTAAAAGAGAAAAGAATTTTCCAGAAACTCAAGATTCAATTAAAAGCCCAAAATTCATGCAAAATATATATTAATCACAAGTTCAAACCAAGGAATTCAAAGTAAAGGAAGACTCAATCAAAAGTTCCAGATCAACGCAGCAAATCAGGGAAAGTTAAGACCAAATCCGTAAACAAAATTCTCGAATATATCACGACTGAGTCTAAAGAGAAATCAGAGAATATATAGGATTCATAATCCTATAAATACACAAAATCATCATCGGTTTTAATATCATCCAAGTTTCAATGCAATAAAAGAAAAACTAGAAGTGGAAAAATCATACCAATATTCACTTGGATCTGGATCGAGTGAATCTGCAAATCGAAGAACCAGAAAACCATCAGAGCACGAGATCAACATCGGCAAACATCAGAGCAAGAGTACAATCAATCATTTTGCAGAGAATCGGATTCCAGAAGGAAACCCTAGATCGCAAACCCTAGGCCGCCATTTTTTACAGAGACAAAGGAAGCATGGGCTAAACAAAGTAAAGTGGTGGAGCAATGAAATAAGGGAGCCGCCTTTTTTTTCTCTTATGTTAAAAAGGGGATAACCCTTAACCTTTAAACTCCTAGGTTTTTTGTTTGTTTTAAAATTCAAATTTCATCTCTTAAAGTCAATAACTACTAGTGTTTGTAGTTGGAAAAATCACAACTTAACGGATCGAGTTGTGTCAAGGTCTTAAGCATAGGGTTTAAACAGTCGAGAGTGAGGGTCGCAAGTTTACAAGAGTCTGTAAGCGAAGAGATTGTTTATAATTCCTAGTAGAAAGCTTGGATGCAGCAGTAGACACAGTTTTGCCGAAGCTGGGTATTTTCTGTGTGTGATTTTTCTTCCTGCAATTTATTATTTTATTTTAAAATTTATTTAATTTACAATAAACCCTATTCACTCCCCCCTCCCCTCTAGGGTTAATTTAGATCCTACAGTTTTTATTCCAGTGGCTATGGTCCCATTCGACCCCTCCCTCAACTAATGAAAGGCACACCTTGAAAAATGAGAAGTATACGCAGGCCCCCTATGCCCCACTAACCTATGGCCATCCTCACCCATAACTAGATAGCAAGTATATGGTCTTTTGGAGTTCTCCGCCTTTCCGCTTCACGTATCTCGATTGACTGAAGATGGATGGTAGACGACGAGTTGCTATAACATGGCTACCGTTTTTTCGCCGAATCACACTGGTCCATCATAGTCTTTAGGTTGCCATATTTTGCAACCAAGGCATACCCTTGGTTCTTCTAAGGCAGACCTTAACCTCAGTGAGCCCAGGAGGATCATCTGCAGCCTCACAGAGGGATACCAAGAGTATCCTCACATCCCCTCGAAGCCTCGGGCTTCGTAACCCAATTCGTTGGAGCCTTCTTTTTTTACTCAGATGGACATTCGCTCCTTCTCGTGTTATACTAAGATTTACTACTTAGTTTTTCCAACTAAGGTTTACCACTTAATTTTCAGAATCGTTGTTTTCTTAACTAATGTTTACTACCTAGCTCCTTTTAACTAAGATTTACTACTTAGTTCTCTTTCCCGTAAATTTGGATTGGTTAAGTGTCATTAGTCAATTCAAGCTAACTTAACCCTCTTCATTTATCCTGTTAAACTGGTTAAGTGTTATCAGTAATTCATGTTGACTTAACCCTACCACAAACCAAATTATATTGGTTAAGTATTTCTTATTACTTAACCCTACCCGTTCACCCTGTATTAGTTAAGTGTTCCTTTTTAACTTAACCTTGCCCGTCTGTTTTAACTAACATGTTATTAGTGGTTAAGTATTATCCCTTCATGTTTTAGACTTAACCCTATTCCTCTATCACAATCTAATGGTTAAGTGTTTAAGTTTACTTAACCCTACGGTCTAGGCCAGCTAACATATCAAATTGGCTAAGTGTATTAAATTTTACTTAACCCCAACCTCTAGTCGAGTTAACATGTTAATTAGGGTAAGTGTATTAACTTTAATTAACCCCACCTTCTAGTCTAGTTAACATGTTAATTTGGCCAAGTGTTCTCTTAGTTACTTAACCACTACAAATCTTGTCTTGTTACCATGTTAAGTTGGTTAAGTGTCCCTATGGACTTAGCCCTCCCATTCTAGCTTAACTGTTTTAAGTTGGTTAAGTGTTCCTATGGACTTAGCCCTCCCATTCTAGCTTAACTGTGTTAAGTTGGTTAAGTGTTTCTATGGACTTAACCCTCCCATTCTAGCTTAACTGTGTTAAGTGTCTGTATGAACCTAACCCCACCCACCGGTCTGGTTATCATGTTGAATTGGTTAATTGTTTTAGTTAACTTAACCCTACCATTCTCGTTCTAGCTTTAATTAATAAATTAAAGCCGCAGCCACTCACATTAGACAGATATTGTTGCGATTACTGGATGTGCCGGTTGGTTCCGGGCAGGTTTACATCGCAACTCAGTCTAACCTCGGGTTAGGCATATTCGTGTTTTCCTAGTTCAAAGGGTTTTGATTAATTTTCAAATCAGGTTTTGAAAGTAACCATCCTGTCCGTTGGATCAGTTAGGGATAGCCAGGGAGAGCAGGAAACTTGTATCTTCCAAACCCAAACCTAGACACTATCCTCTCTGTCACCCTAGAACCTTCTGGTGTGCTATTAAAAGAGATGTCGTTAATAAACCTTTAATTTGTCTAAATTTACATTTTCTCATTTAGGACAAATTCTATAAGTAAATCATTCCTAATTTACTTATTTCCTAATTACTCTTTTAATGTAAATTGTCAACACTTATTCTTATGGCCCATTTTCCCCTCAATATCATATTTATGTTTTTTGGTATGTAAACTATACCAAATTAAATGTCACTAACCATGATTTTTGCCAAACATGACAATTACTCGCAATTATGGCCAATTTCAAATTTATGCCAATATACTTATTATGCCAAATTAGCTAATCCAATTCTGATTAACATTCTAATTACAATTCATGTCGAACTAGACTTATTATTCTAGTTCACAGTTCATGTAAATGCTAAATTTACAAGTCAATACTAGATTCAAATTACACATCCTTTGATTCATGTCAAATTTATCCAATTTGCATTTCTATGAACATGCCATAATACATGTTCCCAATTTATGCCAATTTCCAAGTTAAAAAAACTACGTTTTTAGTAAATTTCATATTTTGCCCAAATCGTATTCCCACCGTTCGTACAATCGTGATTCAATCTAGATTATAGATAAATCTAGATTCGTAGAAAATAGGGAATGAACCAAAGATGCTATGAAAAAGATAGACATACTAACTGGCATAAAATGATAATTTACTAATTACAGACCTAACGAATTGCACTGAAATTGATCTAAAACATCAAAACATATAGGTCTAAAAATCTTATGACATAAAAAGGGTTGATTAACGACGTAGGTTCTAGAACATGGGTAGACCTAACTTAATAGGTAAATTCCCAAGATCAAAAACCAAGAATAGACAGAATAGATAATCATGTTTAGACCCAATTTCATAGTCACAAAACTTAAGCAACACTTTCCTAGTCATGAATCATAGGTGTTTAATCACAGTTGTCCTTGTTATGTCATAGGCAATAGTTTATGTTTCCTAATCAAAGGCATAGGCTTGTATTCATAGTCAAGGAAATAATTCTCATAGTCATGAGTCACAGTCATAGGCTGTGTTCATAGTCATAGGCAATGTTCATAGTCAAAGAGGCATAAGGTTTTAGGTCCATAGTTTCATAGTCAGTCTTATTTGTCATCGAATCATAACAGTTCTTAATTAGGTCCAAGGATATAAGCACTGATTTGAAATGAAAGATTTGGAATATT
>JASFAX010000321.1:0-2500 GCA_030737875.1 Allium sativum
TTACGTGTGCTCATCGGGCTCGGCACGCCTTGGATTTGGCAAAGTACCAAATTTGCCAAAGTACCAGATTTGGCACTCAAAAAATAGAGAAAAACACGGTGAAACATTGGATTTTCACGTGTGCTAATCGGGCTCGGCACGGCTTGGTTTTGGCAAAGTACCAGGTTTGGCAAAGTACCAGATTCGACACTTTGCAAAGTACCAGATTTGGCACTCAAAAAAGGCTTAAAAACATGGTGAAACATTGAATTTTTACGTGTGCTCATCGGGCTTGGCACGCCTTGGATTTGGCAAAGTACCAGATTTGGCACTTGGCAAAGTACCAGGTTTGCCAAAGTACCAGGCTGAAAAACACGGTGAAACATCGAATTTTCGCGTGTGCTAATCGGGCTCGGCCGCCTTGGATTTGGCAAAGTACCAGATTTGGCACTCAAAAAATAGAGAAAAACACGGTGAAACATTGGATTTTCACGTGTGCTAATCGGGCTCGGCACGGCTTGGTTTTGGCAAAGTACCAGGTTTGGCAAAGTACCAGATTCGACACTTTGCAAAGTACCAGATTTGGCACTCAAAAAAGGCTTAAAAACATGGTGAAACATTGAATTTTTACGTGTGCTCATCGGGCTTGGCACGCCTTGGATTTGGCAAAGTACCAGATTTGGCACTTGGCAAAGTACCAGGTTTGCCAAAGTACCAGGCTGAAAAACACGGTGAAACATCGAATTTTCGCGTGTGCTAATCGGGCTCGGCACGCCTTGGATTTGGCAAAGTACCAAATTTCCAAAGTACCAGATTTCCGCACTCAAAAAAGACTGAAAAACATGGTAAAACATTGGATTTTCACGTGTGCGCATCGGGCTCGGCACGGCTTGGTTTTGGCAAAGTACCGGGTTTGGCAAAGTACCAGATTTGGCACTTTGCAAAGTACCAGATTTGGCACTCAAAAAGGGCTTAAAAACACGGTGAAACATTGAATTTTCACGTGTGCTAATCGGGCTCCGCTCGCCTTGGATTTGGCAAAGTACCAGATTTGGCACTTGGCAAAGTACCAGGTTTGCCAAAGTACCAGGCTGAAAAACACGGTGAAACATTGAATTTTCACGTGTGCTAATCGGGCTCCGCACGATTTGGCACTTGGCAAAGTACCAGATTTGGCACTTGGCAAAGTACCAGGTTTGCCAAAGTACCAGGCTAAAAAACACGGTGAAACATCGAATTTTCACGTGTGCGCATCGGGCTTGGCACGCCTTGATTTGGCAAAGTACCAGATTTGCCAAAGTACCAGATTTGCCAAAGTACCAGATTTTGGCACTCAAAAAGGGCTTAAAAACACGGTGAAACATTGGATTTTCACGTGTGCTAATCGGGCTCCGCACGCCTTGGATTTGGCAAAGTACCAGATTTGGCACTTGGCAAAGTACCAGGTTTGCCAAAGTACCAAGCTGAAAAACACGGTGAAACATTGAATTTTCACGTGTGCTAATCGGGCTTGGCACGCCTTGGATTTGGCAAAGTACCAGATTTGCCATTTGGCAAAGTACCAGGTTTGCCAAAGTACCAGGCTAAAAAACACGGTGAAACATCGAATTTTCGCGTGTGCTAATCGGGCTCCGCACGCCTTGGATTTGGCAAAGTACCACATTTGCCAAAGTACCAGATTTGGCACTCAAAAAATGGTGAAAAACACGGTGAAACGTTAGATTTTCACGTGTGCGCATCGGGCTTGGCACAGCTTGGATTTGGCAAAGTACCAGATTTGGCACTTGGCAAAGTACCAGGTTTGCCAAAGTACCAGGCTGAAAAACACGGTGAAACATTGAATTTTCACGTGTGCGCATCGGGCTTGGCACGCCTTGGATTTGGCAAAGTACCAGATTTGCCAAAGTACCAGATTTGGCACTTGGCAAAGTGCCAGATTCGGAAAACACATGCGGATCACTCAAAAACCCAGTGACTACATGGTAAAACCACAAAAAAAAATGTGGTCGGATTTACCTACGTAGCAGAGACACTTTGGACTACCGGGGTCATATTAGGCTAAATTCCATATATTCCTATATTGGGGGGGGAGGGTGAGGAGGAGGAGGAAGGGGAAGGATCGACCAAAATGGATCAGGCAAAACGCAAGCTGAAACATTGGTCGATCAACAAATTTTTTTTGTGTGGATTTTTCGGAGAAATATTTTTTTTTTTTTTAAATATTTAAAAATATTAATTTTTAAATATTTAAAAAAAAAAAAAATTTAAAAAAAAATTTTTTTGAAAATGTTTCGATGGAAGTGCCCTCCCCAAATTTTTTAAAATATTTTTAAAAATATTTTTGTTGCGATCTCGGAAAAGTTTGGTTTTGGTTGGATTTCACCAGTTTTTCCGAAAACTGGCCAAATCTAGCTAGAACCATGCTGAAATGTGGGCAATTACAGGAAAGCTTGGTTTTGGCTGGATTTTTTCGGTTTTTTCGAAAATAGGACGTATCAAGCAGAAACCCTGGTGAACGTGG
>JASFAX010000321.1:32500-35000 GCA_030737875.1 Allium sativum
TTGGCAAAGTACCAGGTTTGGCACTCAAAAAAGGCTTGAAAACACGGTGAAACATTGGATTTTCACGTGTGCTCATCGGGCTTGGCACGACTTGGATTTGGCGAATTACCAGATTTAGCACTTGACAAAGTACCAGGTTTGCCAAAGTACGAGGCTGAAAAACACGGTGAAACATTGGATTTCGACGTGTGCGCATCGGGCTTGGCACGCCTTGGATTTGTCAGAGTACCAGATTTGGCACTCAAAAAATAGTGAAAAACACAGTGAAACATTGGATTTTCACGTGTGCGCATCGGGCTCGGCACGGCTTCGTTTTGGCAAAGTACCAGGTTTGGCAAAGTACCAGATTCGGCACTTTGCAAAGTACCAGATTTGGCACTCAAAAAAGGCTTAAAAACATGGTGAAACATTGAATTTTTACGTGTGCTCATCGGGCTTGGCACGCCTTGGATTTGGCAAAGTACCAGGTTTGGCACTTGGCAAAGTACCAGGCTGAAAAACACGGTGAAACATCGAATTTTTACGTGTGCTCATCGGGCTCGGCACGCCTTGGATTTGGCAAAGTACCAAATTTGCCAAAGTACCAGATTTGGCACTCAAAAAATAGAGAAAAACACGGTGAAACATTGGATTTTCACGTGTGCTAATCGGGCTCGGCACGGCTTGGTTTTGGCAAAGTACCAGGTTTGGCAAAGTACCAGATTCGACACTTTGCAAAGTACCAGATTTGGCACTCAAAAAAGGCTTAAAAACATGGTGAAACATTGAATTTTTACGTGTGCTCATCGGGCTTGGCACGCCTTGGATTTGGCAAAGTACCAGATTTGGCACTTGGCAAAGTACCAGGTTTGCCAAAGTACCAGGCTGAAAAACACGGTGAAACATCGAATTTTCGCGTGTGCTAATCGGGCTCGGCACGCCTTGGATTTGGCAAAGTACCAAATTTCCAAAGTACCAGATTTTGGCACTCAAAAAAGACTGAAAAACATGGTAAAACATTGGATTTTCACGTGTGCGCATCGGGCTCGGCACGGCTTGGTTTTGGCAAAGTACCGGGTTTGGCAAAGTACCAGATTTGGCACTTTGCAAAGTACCAGATTTGGCACTCAAAAAGGGCTTAAAAACACGGTGAAACATTGAATTTTCACGTGTGCTAATCGGGCTCCGCTCGCCTTGGATTTGGCAAAGTACCAGATTTGGCACTTGGCAAAGTACCAGGTTTGCCAAAGTACCAGGCTGAAAAACACGGTGAAACATTGAATTTTCACGTGTGCTAATCGGGCTCCGCACGATTTGGCACTTGGCAAAGTACCAGATTTGGCACTTGGCAAAGTACCAGGTTTGCCAAAGTACCAGGCTAAAAAACACGGTGAAACATCGAATTTTCACGTGTGCGCATCGGGCTTGGCACGCCTTGGATTTGGCAAAGTACCAGATTTGCCAAAGTACCAGATTTGCCAAAGTACCAGATTTTGGCACTCAAAAAGGGCTTAAAAACACGGTGAAACATTGGATTTTCACGTGTGCTAATCGGGCTCCGCACGCCTTGGATTTGGCAAAGTACCAGATTTGGCACTTGGCAAAGTACCAGGTTTGCCAAAGTACCAAGCTGAAAAACACGGTGAAACATTGAATTTTCACGTGTGCTAATCGGGCTTGGCACGCCTTGGATTTGGCAAAGTACCAGATTTGCCATTTGGCAAAGTACCAGGTTTGCCAAAGTACCAGGCTAAAAAACACGGTGAAACATCGAATTTTCGCGTGTGCTAATCGGGCTCCGCACGCCTTGGATTTGGCAAAGTACCACATTTGCCAAAGTACCAGATTTGGCACTCAAAAAATGGTGAAAAACACGGTGAAACGTTAGATTTTCACGTGTGCGCATCGGGCTTGGCACAGCTTGGATTTGGCAAAGTACCAGATTTGGCACTTGGCAAAGTACCAGGTTTGCCAAAGTACCAGGCTGAAAAACACGGTGAAACATTGAATTTTCACGTGTGCGCATCGGGCTTGGCACGCCTTGGATTTGGCAAAGTACCAGATTTGCCAAAGTACCAGATTTGGCACTTGGCAAAGTGCCAGATTCGGAAAACACATGCGGATCACTCAAAAACCCAGTGACTACATGGTAAAACCACAAAAAAAAATGTGGTCGGATTTACCTACGTAGCAGAGACACTTTGGACTACCGGGGTCATATTAGGCTAAATTCCATATATTCCTATATTGGGGGGGGAGGGTGAGGAGGAGGAGGAAGGGGAAGGATCGACCAAAATGGATCAGGCAAAACGCAAGCTGAAACATTGGTCGATCAACAAATTTTTTTTGTGTGGATTTTTCGGAGAAATATTTTTTTTTTTTTTAAATATTTAAAAATATTAATTTTTAAATATTTAAAAAAAAAAAAATTTAAAAAAAAATTTTTTTGAAAATGTTTTCGATGGAAGTGCCCTCCCCAAATTTTTTAAAAATATTTTTAAAAATATTTTTGTTGCGATCT
>JASFAX010000321.1:55000-57500 GCA_030737875.1 Allium sativum
TTTGCAAAGTACCAGATTTGGCACTCAAAAAAGGCTTAAAAACATGGTGAAACATTGAATTTTTACGTGTGCTCATCGGGCTTGGCACGCCTTGGATTTGGCAAAGTACCAGATTTGGCACTTGGCAAAGTACCAGGTTTGCCAAAGTACCAGGCTGAAAAACACGGTGAAACATCGAATTTTCGCGTGTGCTAATCGGGCTCGGCACGCCTTGGATTTGGCAAAGTACCAAATTTCCAAAGTACCAGATTTTGGCACTCAAAAAAGACTGAAAAACATGGTAAAACATTGGATTTTCACGTGTGCGCATCGGGCTCGGCACGGCTTGGTTTTGGCAAAGTACCGGGTTTGGCAAAGTACCAGATTTGGCACTTTGCAAAGTACCAGATTTGGCACTCAAAAAGGGCTTAAAAACACGGTGAAACATTGAATTTTCACGTGTGCTAATCGGGCTCCGCTCGCCTTGGATTTGGCAAAGTACCAGATTTGGCACTTGGCAAAGTACCAGGTTTGCCAAAGTACCAGGCTGAAAAACACGGTGAAACATTGAATTTTCACGTGTGCTAATCGGGCTCCGCACGATTTGGCACTTGGCAAAGTACCAGATTTGGCACTTGGCAAAGTACCAGGTTTGCCAAAGTACCAGGCTAAAAAACACGGTGAAACATCGAATTTTCACGTGTGCGCATCGGGCTTGGCACGCCTTGGATTTGGCAAAGTACCAGATTTGCCAAAGTACCAGATTTGCCAAAGTACCAGATTTTGGCACTCAAAAAGGGCTTAAAAACACGGTGAAACATTGGATTTTCACGTGTGCTAATCGGGCTCCGCACGCCTTGGATTTGGCAAAGTACCAGATTTGGCACTTGGCAAAGTACCAGGTTTGCCAAAGTACCAAGCTGAAAAACACGGTGAAACATTGAATTTTCACGTGTGCTAATCGGGCTTGGCACGCCTTGGATTTGGCAAAGTACCAGATTTGCCATTTGGCAAAGTACCAGGTTTGCCAAAGTACCAGGCTAAAAAACACGGTGAAACATCGAATTTTCGCGTGTGCTAATCGGGCTCCGCACGCCTTGGATTTGGCAAAGTACCACATTTGCCAAAGTACCAGATTTGGCACTCAAAAAATGGTGAAAAACACGGTGAAACGTTAGATTTTCACGTGTGCGCATCGGGCTTGGCACAGCTTGGATTTGGCAAAGTACCAGATTTGGCACTTGGCAAAGTACCAGGTTTGCCAAAGTACCAGGCTGAAAAACACGGTGAAACATTGAATTTTCACGTGTGCGCATCGGGCTTGGCACGCCTTGGATTTGGCAAAGTACCAGATTTGCCAAAGTACCAGATTTGGCACTTGGCAAAGTGCCAGATTCGGAAAACACATGCGGATCACTCAAAAACCCAGTGACTACATGGTAAAACCACAAAAAAAAATGTGGTCGGATTTACCTACGTAGCAGAGACACTTTGGACTACCGGGGTCATATTAGGCTAAATTCCATATATTCCTATATTGGGGGGGGAGGGTGAGGAGGAGGAGGAAGGGGAAGGATCGACCAAAATGGATCAGGCAAAACGCAAGCTGAAACATTGGTCGATCAACAAATTTTTTTTGTGTGGATTTTTCGGAGAAATATTTTTTTTTTTTTTAAATATTTAAAAATATTAATTTTTAAATATTTAAAAAAAAAAAAATTTAAAAAAAAATTTTTTTGAAAATGTTTTCGATGGAAGTGCCCTCCCCAAATTTTTTAAAAATATTTTTAAAAATATTTTTGTTGCGATCTCGGAAAAGTTTGGTTTTGGTTGGATTTCACCAGTTTTTCCGAAAACTGGCCAAATCTAGCTAGAACCATGCTGAAATGTGGGCAATTACAGGAAAGCTTGGTTTTGGCTGGATTTTTTCGGTTTTTTCGAAAATAGGACGTATCAAGCAGAAACCCTGGTGAAACGTGGCCGCTCATGGGAAAGTTCGGTTCTGGCAAGATTTCCCAGTTTTTTCGAAAACTGGACGTATCAAGCAGAAACATGGGCGATTACGGGAATCTTTGGTTTCCGCGAGATTTTCCTATTTTCTCGAAAACGGGACTGATCAGGAAGAAACCATGCTGAAACGTGGGCGATATCTCGGAAAAGTTTGGTTTTAGTTGGATTTCACCAGTTTTTCCGAAAACTGGCCAAATCTAGCTAGAACCATGCTGAAATGTGGGCAATTACAGGAAAGCTTGGTTTTAGTTGGATTTTTCCGGTTTTTTCGAAAATAGGACGTATCTAGCAGAAACCCTGGTGAAACGTGGCCGCTCATGGGAAAGTTCGGTTCTGGCGAGATTTCCCAGTTTTTTCGAAAATTGGACGTATCAAGCAGAAACATGGGCGATTACGAGAATCTTTGGTTTCGGTGAGATTTTCCTATTTTCTCGAAAACTGGACTGATCAGGAAGAAACCATGCTGAAATGTGGGCGATTACAGGAAAGTTTGATTTTCGCTAAATTTCAC